>JAPYZA010017396.1:0-10666 GCA_030522685.1 Eupelmus azureus
AAAATACTAAAATTAAAAGAATCTTACCTTATCTTCCTGAAAACGAGTTGCATTGTTGATACATGAGCAGCTTGTCTTTTTACCAATTTCTTATTTTTCGTTGTCTAACTTGAAACAATTGTGAACTGATGTTCATGGAGCAATTATTCTTCACCTTCCATTAAGTACGTGAGTGGTTACTAGTGATGAGACAGACACATCTCTTGAAATAAACCAATTGGATTATTCGTAACCTTTTCTTCACCATAACCACTTTAAATCTCAAATACAAAACCATTGTTACAAATTGTGCATCATATTTACTCACTCACTTTACTTATTGATTCACTTATTTTTTCTTTCATATGCAGTTTCAATTGTGAAGGTCGAAATTTTTCTAATGGCCCATTGGAATTGACCACAAATTATGTGAGGTGAATTCCAAACTCTTCCGTCACCTCCAATGCTGCTAAATGCTGCTCATGAAGCCTGTCAATTTCTCTGTCTGTGGCTAGGATGCCACACGATGACCACTGATAGCTTATTGACCTACGCAAGCAATCATCTGTTACTGGGATGAAGCTCTTTTAAACAAACTTTACCAGCATGCTCACGGATGACTGAGAGTTCTCTTAAAATTATGGCTTCTAAAGTTTCTTCTTCAGAACATCCAGGTTGACAAGGTAATTTACCTGCTTCCATTTTTTTAATGTATTCAGTACATTTTCCATAACAGCCCGCGCATTCTTCTTTGTGTGGCTCATTTTGTAGCCGATCGGCGCACGGCGAGCGGCGCCGATGGCACCGCGCGTACGACCTCTTGCCTGGACCTGCGCGTTGTTGATTCGTGTATATGTTAATTACGAGTGAATAAACTCCACCTTTTCATTTTACACGCGCGTTATCTTTTCCGCGTGCATGCGTCGAATCCTCCCTTTCTTCGACTTTCAGCTAGCCGCCGGCATCTACAAGGAAGCGGGGAAAAGCTGAACCCAGCGCGGCGTTGTAAACGCCAAGGTAAGCTGCGTGGCTGATTTGAGCAGGTAGAAAGCCGCGGCCTGAGGAAGAAGCCGCGGCGACAGAAAGCGCCAGCCGTAGTGCAAAAGGTGCACACGGCTCGGAAGCTGTAAGTTGCAGCACGGCGCATAGATTTATCTAATTAATAAAGCCGCGCAATAAGTACCCCGTTACAACTGGCGCCCAGTACGTGTGGAAACACACGCATGCATGCGCGCATTTGGACGAAGGTCGAGGCTTGCGCGCGCGGAAAGAAACGGTTCCGAACTTGTAGAGTGTGCGCAAGGTGCTCGAGGATTTTCGAAGCACAGCACTCAACAGAATTTTAAAGCCTGGCTTGCGCGAATATTATTTTTGTATTCGCCTATATGCTGTTACAGGTTGAGCGTGTGCTATCAATTTATTTATATATATATATATTTATTGTTCAAAATTTCAGTATAATTTAACAAACAAATTTTGTTGTTGTCATTGTTGTTTGTGGTGTACTTTTTTTTTGATAACGCGAATTTTGATGAGGCTCGTGTGTCCAAAATACCGCGTTTTTTTTTCTTCTTCCTAATCGAATAGAATTCTTTGTTTTTAACAATCAAAATAAACTCGAAATTTTTCTCTTTCTTCCCTTTTTCATCCTTTCTTTCTTTTTCAAAAATAATTTAAAAATTGGATTTTTTTAATTTTATTATTGTAAATTTTCTTTCGGAATTTTCTTTTTACTTTTCAAGTCTGAAGGGAAATTGAAAATTTTTCTTTAGATTTGAAAAGGGCCATTTCTCCGCAAAATTTTCTTTTAGTTGTATTCGAGAGCAGTATGGGACACAGAGTTCTTTTTTCACGCGCTTATAGAAGTTCTGCTTGAGTGCGGCGGTGCGATTTTGTGCAGTTTTAGGGAGACAAATCGCGCAAACGAAAGTCCCCGTTAAAATTTAAATTATTTTAGCCGACTTGTGGCTATAAAAGGTACGAAGAAAGGCACAAGCGGCAGTGCTAAGCAAAGTAAATATTTTTTTTTTAAATAAGTGCAAGGTTCACTGACCTTTTGCACTTGCGCACACACAAAGCTCGGCGAGAGCATTTATTGGCTGTAGCGTTCATACAGCGAAAATGTCAAAGCAGACGATAAACGTTCTGGAAGACTGGGCTTTCTCCTTAACGAATAAGGAGATCGCTGAGTTCATGGTAAAGCTGGAGCTTAAGAGCCACGATTCTTATATTCGAAATATGGATAGAATGATCAGCTGGCTTCTTGGCAATTACACTGCGACCGACTTCGAGGAGTCGCAGGAGCCAGGAGTTGTATCAAAACAGAGAAGTGTATAACTCCGGCAATATTTACTCCTGGAGCAGAGGACGCTCCCGAGATACGATCCGACTATGTACGAGGCGACGAGCAATGAGCTCCACCCGCTACAGTTGCTGCTAGAAGACGAGGCAGTAACTGAGAAGCTGAGCCAAACGACTGGCTTGGCAATCACACACGAATCGCCGCAAAGGGATCAGCCAGCACCTAGAACGCTAGAACCGCCAAACGATATGCAAAGTCAGGAAAATGAGAGAAATCTACAAAGCCAAGAAGCAGTACAAGGCGACGAAAATTGTAACCAGAAGCGTAATACAGAGGAAAACCTGGAAGCCGCCGAAACCATGATACTTGCCACCCCAGAAGGCGCAAAATTTGCCATCCCAACGGATCTGGGAAATATGATAGCGTCGCTAATAGGCCGCATCAGAGACTTAACCGTGAGAGTCGAGGAATTGCAGGCCTTGAACGCTCAAGAGACAAGATGCCAAGACGAGAGACGGCAGTCTGGCCGCGTCCGCTTTGAAGACACGCTTGGTCGCAATGTAACCAGGTCAGACTGGGACAATGTGCCATCCTCGACGCCCGCGCCGCCCAGGCGGGAGCCAGAGCCGCGAAGACTGTCGGGCACACTACCTTTACATCCACCCTGGGCGGGGGGAGCAAGCCTGCCAACTCCGTCCGGCTTAAGTGCGTCGGCTACCTCTTCAAGCCACGGAAGCTTTAAGGATATTGGCCAAATTGTAAGGAAATGGTAAATCCGCTTCTCCGGAGAGAAAAGCTATAACATAGAAGTCTTCCTGGACAGGCTGGAAGAATGTCGAAGACTGGCCAACTTGAGCGAAGAGGAGGTTCTCTCGTCCTTGTCAGAGCTGTTCGAAAGCATTTCAGCCACATGGTACCGAAATTCGAGGGAGAAATGGACATGCTGGCAAGACTTCCTCGCATCAGCCCGACGCTGGTATGGCAATAGCAGAAGATATCAACAGAGGCTTATGGCTGAAGCGAATAAACGCACACGAGGCCCGGAGGAGCCAGTGCGAGACTATATCACCTGTCTCGTGGCGATTATGCGTGATTTATCGCCACCACTTGCCACGGCCCAACAGCTGGATCTTTTCACCGCAACTTGAAGCCACAGTTGCGACCTATGGTGCGAAGAATGGAATATAATTCAATCGAGGAGCTGTTGGACCTGGCTCAAGAAGCAGAGCAAACGCTGGAAGGCGTCAGGATGTATCATCATCCACCTGCTCCAGAGACGGCGCTTAGACCAGAAATGGCATACAAGCCACCGGCAGAGCCACGAGCAGCCAGAAGCAAAGTAGCAGCGGTTGCAACAGAGCCAGGAAGCTCTAAGCCGGACGACTTGGAAGCGCAAATCAAGGATGTGCTCCAATAATTCATGGCCGAGATAGCAGCACAGCGTAAGCCTCCAAGAAAAGACACAGCAGCCCAGCAGCAGCCACAACCCTATTATCGTGGCAGAGGTCGAGACCGCGGAAGAGGTCATCGCCGAGGCAGAGGGGGAATGACGCCCTCAAACTCGCGGCAAGATACTGCCGCAGCCCAGGACGGGCCAAACACAAAAGACGACCAGGAGAGGCCAAAATTTGATCCGAAGGAGCCGATCAAATGTTTCTCCTGCGGCTTACTAGGCTATATGCAGAGATACTGCCCAAAATGCTCGGGAAACGGGCAGCAGAGCGAGTAGGTGGGATCTCTGCCGCTCTCGTAAACCCGCAGATCCCGAGAGACGGGACGGAGGAAGCCGAGCCGCGAGAGAGCTCGGCTGAGCTGGAGAAAAGCCAGTTGGAGAAGCTTTTCCCGCTCGTCGATGATCAAGAGCCAGCATTCAAGCCACACCACGAGTTAGAAAAGCGGTGGTGGCTGTCAGTAACCCTAGGAGATTACAGGTTACGAACGCTGTATGACCCAGGGGCCTCAGTTACGGTTATGAATGCAATTGGTCTGCAACTAGCCACCGCCCTGGGCATACAGTTTGAGGCAACGCCGGCTGGAAGTGCACGCCTGGCTGATGGAGAGCCATATTCAGTGCTGGGCCACGTGATGTTACCCCTGACCGTAGCAGGTTTAACAAGAGAGCTGCGGGTAGTAATTCTGCCAGCCCTAGACGCAGAATGCTACGTCGGAAATAATTTTATTAGAGTGTTTCGGGCGGTGCTGGACTCAGACAGCAATAAATTGCGTTATAAAGGTACAAAGACTTGCACAGTGCTGGAAGTAGCCGGCATCGGCACCGAGGGGATCGCTCTGGCTTCGATCGGCTTAGTTGAGGCTACAGAACAGCAGCGTGCAGAGTTGCAAAAGCTGCTTGACGAGGTTCTGCGTAAGCAAAAAGCTGAGCTCGGCAGAAGCCAGCTTGTAGAGCATACAATAGATGTAGGCTCTACAAAGCCGATCAAGCAGCGCTTTTATCCAGTGTCTGACAAAACGCTGGAACAGATGCAGCGCCAGACCTCCGAGATGTTGTGTGCTGGAGTGATTGAGCCATCAACGAGTGGATGGTCAAGTCCAGTCGTGATGGCACGCAAAGCCAATGGAGAATTGCGCGGATTATAGAAAAGTATATTCAGTCACCCAGCCAGATGCATATCCACTGCCTTATATGCAGCACATTTTGCGAAAATTGCAAAAGGCGAGCTACATGTCAACGATAGACCTGAAGAGCGCGTATCACTAGATTCCAATGGCGGAGGAATCCAGGCCAATATCCGCGTTCACGTTGCCCGGCATGGGCTTATTTCAGTTCAATGCCCTACGGGCTGGCATACGCGCCAGCTACATTCCAGCGCACCATATATAAAATAGTGGGGCCAGATTTAGAGCCATATGCCTATTCTTACTTAGACGATATAATAATCGCCACCGAGACCTTCGAGGAACATAAAAAGTACTTAGAGTTGGTTCTCAGGAGAATAGCAAATGCAGGCCTCACCATAAGCAGGAAGAAATGCGTATTTTGCCAGCCGGAGGTGAAGTATCTTGGCGTCTTGGTCAACAAAGATGGACTCAGGCCAGATCCAGATAAGATAGCACCGCTAGGCCAGATCCAGATAAGATAGCACCGCTGGAAAAATACCCGCCGCCAAGAAATCTTAGGCAGCTGCGCAGATTCCTCGGCATAGTGTCATGGTACCGACGATTCATGCCAAATTTCGCCACAGTAGCTGAGCCACGCACTCGTCTGACTAAGAAAAATCAGAGATATGAGTGGCTAGAGGGGCAGCAGTCGGCTTTTGAGCAATTGAAAGCCACGGGAATGACGGCTCCAGTACTCGAACGTCCGCAACAAGAAGCTCAGTAAATAGTGCAAACTGACGCGAGCGATGTAGGCGTGGGGGCAGTGCTGATGCAGCTACTGGATGGCGAGGAATGCGTGCTGGAATTCACGAGCCGCACGCTGACGCCAGCTGAGTGTAATTATAGTGTTACGGAGCGTGAATGCCTCACTGTGGTTTGGGCTATTGGGAAGTTTAGGCCCTATATTGAAGGCTAGCATTTTAAGGTAGTGACAGACCACAGCTGCTGAAGATGGCTCTGCTCCATAAAGAATCCGACGAGTCGCTTGGCACGATGGGCGCTAGAATTACAGGCCCATCGCTTTACGGTCGAACACCGTAAAGGCGCGTTCAATAACGTAGCTGACGCGCGTTCTCGAATGTACGAGGAAGCAGAGCCAGTGATCTCATCGATTTCATGGTCACAAGCCACTCAAGACGTATGGTACCTTGAGTGGCTAAACAAGATCAAGGAAAAACCAGCAGACTACCCAATGTGGAAAATCGTCGGCGGAAACCTCTACATTTACCGCCCGGGCGCCGAGGTAGACGAACTGCTGGGTGACGACGACTCCTGGAAGCTGGTTGTGCCGGCAGAAAACAAGCAGGCCGTGCTAAGAGAAAGCCACGACGACCCAGCCGTAGGGCACCTGGGTAGAGATAAAACCTTCTCCCGGGTAGCCAGGTATTATTACTGGCCTCACTTTTACAAAGACGCGGAAGAACACGTGCGCAAGTGCCTCGTATGTCAACAGTACAAAGTCGAGCAGAGAGCTCCTGCGGGTTTAATGGGTCGTAGAGTAGTGGAAAAACCTTGGCAAGTAGTGGCAGGCGATATAATTGGTCCGCTACCCTGCACGGCGAAAGCCTTCGAGTACGTGCTCGTTTTCCAGGACTTATTCACCCGCTGGATTGAGGCGATGCCAATCACGAAGGGTAACGCCAAAACAGTCACAGACGAGCTGGATCAGAAAATCTTCTTAAGATTTGGATGTCCTAAAGTCTTTCTATCAGACAACGGCACTGAGTTCAAAAATCAGCTAATGGACGACTACTTGAAAGAGAAAGGCGTGCGCCATACGAACACACCAACCTATCACCCACAAACCAATCCAGTGGAACGAGCAAATAGGACGCTGAAAACCATGATTTCGTCCTACTTGAAGGAAAAGCACAATACGTGGGATGCGCTCCCAGACTTAGTATTCGCCATGAATACAGCCGTTCAGAGTTCGACCGGGGTGAGCCCGGCCATGCTAAACTATGGCTGACAGCCTACGCCGCCTGGCACCTGCAAAAGGCAGGAAGAAGCGCTAGCTGAAGAACAGCTGCAACTAGAGCGCATCTACGACTGGCAGGAGAAGCTACAAGCTCTCCCAAAGCTTCATGAGCAAGCAGCCAATCGCGTACGCGCTGCGCGACCCAGGCAGGCGATCTATTACGATGCTAATAGACGAGAGGCGAATTTCCAGATCGGAGACAAGGTCTGGAAAATAAATCGCATCCTTTCGTCTGCCGCTAAGGGCATAGCGGCTAAGCTAGCACCGAAATACGTAGGCCCATACTGGATAACAACGATCCTCGGCTCAAACTCTTACCGGCTTGTGGGAAAAGACGGAGCCATAGAGCAGTTAGTGCACGCCGAGCAAATAAAACCTTACCGCGACGATCAAGAAGACGAGGGACCGCCAGAAGCTCAACCGCCGAGGGAGAACGAAGCGATGAGTGACCCGCTTCAAGCGTGCGATGAGACTAGCGCTAGTGGCGACCAAGACTGCGAAAACGACAGCGCGCACAGCGAGATAATGCGGAGCGAGCGAATAAAAACGACGAAAAACAGCGAACTAGAGCGAAAAAAAGCGAATGAAAATGTCCTGGCTAAGCCAAGAGGCAGGTCACGCAAAGCCACAGTGGTGGGAAAAAGAACCGCACCAGTCAAGCCTAAAGCGAACACCAAGGCAGCCGATGAAATAACGTCCTAGAGGCAGACCGCATAAAAACCAATTAGCGTAGCGGCCAGATGAATCTAACCTGAGACATTTTCTTATTTCAGATGGACTTCGATCTACAGGCCTTCGAAGAAGCCATGGCCATGTTCATAGAGCTGGACCTTAGAAAAGGTCCGCCTTGAAGCGCCATACCCCCTCCCTGAGGGCGTCAGCTTCGAAGAGCTGAGCCCGGAGTAAGAGGAAGGTGCCGCCGCACTGCCAACGACCCAAGCCGAGATCGCCCGCCAGGATGCACATCCTGTCCTGGCTATGCCAGCGGGGCCTATCCCGGCTCCACCACCGCCACCGCCTAGGAACAAGGACGTCGCCGCTCAAACGAACGAAGTAGCCGTCGACGATGGCGCCAGAGATTGGCCAGCCGTGGAGCGCGTTTTCGAAGAAGCCAGAGCACTTCACGCCAGGAGCCTCCAACGCCAGCAGGAGGCATTCCAGCGGCTGGACCAATATCTGGCTAGTACCACCATCCCGGACCTGCACGCAGCCCGCTGGGAGGGTATGGTGGCCCGGAAGCGGGAAGCAGACGTCCGTTACAAGGCACGGAGGCGGGTGAAACAACTAGCCCGCGAAGAAGAGGAGAGAGCACAGCAGAAGCTTAGGACAGCACGCGAGAAGCGCCTGGCGGAAGAGCGCCGTTTCCGCTAGCAACAACAGCGCGTAGAGCAGGCGAGACTGCGCGAGAGAGAAGCCGCCCACAAAGCCGGCGCCGGAGCTGCCCAGGCTCACCACCTGGAGGACAACGAAGAAGAAGTCCCGCCGGGTAAGCTCCGGCTGTGCTTCATATGCCAGTGGCCCGGTGCAAGGGAGCCACGCAAATACCCCAACCGCGCTAACCACGACTGAGCGAACCCAGCCATGGCAAGCCGCCGCCGCTAGCGACGCGGGGAAGCAACTCACCAAAGGCGCGGAAAGAACGCCTTCCACTCTCCCTATTTAAAATTTTTTTCTTTCTTCTTCTGTTTTATACATATAATAAATAAGCAAAACTATATTAATCGTTTCGTTATTTAGCGCAAGTACCCATCCGATATTGATTACGGATGTCGCGTCCGAGGTACGCGAAATCTGGGTGGGGGTGCAACGGGTCGCGCTAAATATAAGCGTAAGATAATATTGCGCGGCGCGAACATTGTTTTCAGCCAGAAGACGCAGGGAAGGCAGGCGAGCGGAGCTGAGAGTCAACAGCGAAGGAAGAGAGAGACAGCGAGAACACGGGGCCGCGGCAGCTAGCGAAGAGAGAGCCGCGAGCTTAGCCGACGACGCGCGAGAGCCGATCGCGGCAAGGCCCGCGAGAGTGAGAGAGAGCGCGAGGCGGCAACAGCGGTAGAGCGAGAGAGAGCACGAGGCGTGCGCGGCTGAATTTTTCGCCGGCCTTAGAAGGAGTAAGGCGCGCGCGGAGTTTTCTCGCTATTTTCCTCGATTCCTCCGAGCACGAGTCTTTTTGAGGTTCTTGTGTGTGTTCGCTCTACGTCCACGAGCTTCAGTGTAATTCGCCTGTACCGTGCCCGAGTGTCCAGAGAAGCACCAGGAAGCAAGCTATCCGCAGCCGATCGTCCAGCCGCTGACGCAGCTGCCGGCTCGACGCCCCGAGAGAACCGGGGAGACCACGACGGGGAGCGTAGCCCTCGCCAGCAGCGGCTACTTCCTGGACCGACACCGACGAGAGAGAAAGGAAGGCCGTCTGTCCCTTTCGTGGAGCGTCGCGAGGCTGGCCAGCCAGATCGTAAGTTAGTTTGTGCTTGCGTGTATTCGACCAGAGCTGGACTGCATGCAGCCGATCCAGCACGCGCATTCTTCTTTATGTCGCTCTTTTTGTAGCCGATCGGCGCACGGCGAGCGGCGCCGACAGCACCGTGCGTACGACCTCTTGTCTCGACCTACGCGTTATTGATTCGTGTATATGTTAATTACCAGTGAATAAACTCCACTTTTTCATTTTACACGCGCGTTATCTTTTCCGCGTGCATGTGTCGAATCCCCCCTTTCTTCGACTTTCAGCTAGTCGCCGGCATCTACAAGGAAGCGGGGAAAAGCCGCGCTGAACCCAGCGCGGCGTTGTAAACGCCAAGGTAAGCTGCGTGGCTGATTTGAGCAGGTAGAGAGTCGCGGCCTGAGGAAGAAGCCGCGGCGACAGAAAGCGCCAGCCGTAGTGCAAAAGGTGAACACGGCTCGGAAGCTGCAAGTTGCAGCAAGGCGCATAGATTTATCTAATTAATAAAGCCGCGCAATAAGTACCCCGTTACAGTACTAAAAAACATTAGAAAATCACTGAAAAAAACATTATTTCAATAAGTGCACTTCAAACTAGTAGTTCGACTTATGCAAAAAACTTCGTTTTTGCATACTAGGCACGACCACTTTTTTTAAAATAATGTTCAAAATCCGTTGTAAAAATCGGTCATCCACCGCTTATTATTTCAAGGATTGATTTTTAATTAAATTTAGATAAAATACATTTATAAACATACAAAATAAACTATTTATTTACTTTACTTGGTGTTCAATATATTAAAATTTATTCAAAAATATAATAGTTAGATACAAAAAATAATAGTTATTTCATTACATGAAAGCTTATTAAGTTAATTATATTTTTATTATTATATAAAATTAATTCAATTAACATAGAAATTAGTAATCTATAATAAAATTACAATATAAAATTTTCAAATAAATTTGAATTTAACTCTACGTTCCCGATCGGTGCTATTTGAGCCTTTGTCAATAAAGTAGAGAATAAGGTGATCATCACCATATATGTATATACCTATACGCAGTGTTTGTTTACTTTCGGTTTAGCGGGTAGCCGGTTTCGCTCATTTTTATTTAGACTAGGTATAAAAAAAAGTGAGTTGTGACAGCTACTCATAATATTGATGTTGACTTTTTAAAGTTTCATCACCACGTTCTCATTATTAACGGTGTGCCAGTGAAATGTGTAGTAAGCTGTCCGAGACGTAAATCGCTGTAGTGGAGGTTATTTGTCTACAATAGAGCATAGACCATAGAGCTTCATCGAATGCAGTCAATGACTTTTGGAATTTGAATCCAAATGCTGAATT
>JAPYZA010017398.1:0-10119 GCA_030522685.1 Eupelmus azureus
GCACGACGTGACTTATCGCCCTCGCTTCGCTCGGGCGCTAACTTCACGTCGTGCAATAATGAGCCACTTAAGGCACACGTATCGTAATGTACTATTAAAAGCAAGCTGTTTCTGAGAGGAGTGTGTTTGTATAAATATGACGAGAACATCGGAATTTTGCAGAAACACAAAACGCAACTTCAGTACAAATCATTTTGGAATAAAGTTCTGGCTTCAGTAATGCAAATTAATCGAATCATAAATATTTCTTTAATTAAAATATAGCTGGGTAATTCGCTATACATACATGCGAAAGCCCAACGCACGCGTAGTCGAGCTTTAATAAAACGGCTCTGCTGTCGGGTTTTGATTACAAATTCAATTACGGGAAAATGAAGGACGGACAAAAATAAAGTATCGAAAAGCCATCAAGCAAAAAAAAAAGGATGAGCGGGCGCTGGAGCGCTGTAGCACAGCTGCGCTCGCGGAATAATAATGGGAAATTTATTCAAAATTTATCATCGTAATTTTCAAAGCAAATGATGCCGAATTCAAATATTTCATACAGCCGACCAAACCGCAATTTGCCAAAACTATGCGTGAGCGGTCAGCGGGCACTTAGCTTTTATTAAATTCTTTATCGGTTGCACTCTTACTGGTACCTTTCCGACCCGTAAATCAGATTTATTAGCTGCAGAGGATTGTGCACTTTTTGCTTGCTGCCGTCTCGCCTACTCAACAATATCGTTTTCACACTTCTCTCTCCAATTTTCTTCATTTCCTTTACATTTGCGCGGATAATATCATCAAACTATAAAGGCCCGAAATATTGCCATGTGCCACGGTAAAATCTTTTGATGCTAGGCACTAGAGTGTACTGCTTTGCATAATAAAATAAAATTAATATGCTTTGTGAATTAGAGTTACAGACATATTTATGAAAGTACCTGAATGATAAATACGAAAGAAAAAATGTTATGTGATATAAAAATTGTTTTAAAAAAAATGTTTTATTTAATACGTAATAAATATTGAATATATATGTGAATGCATAGTGTGTGTATAAGTATACTTATACTTGTTCACGCAAATTTATATAAGTTATAATATTTATATACCTCAACTAAAGAGTGAACATGAGAGTAAACATTCTTATTAAAGAATAAGAATTTACACATCTTTCTGCTTAACCCTGACGGCACCGTTCTGAAAATAAATTTTCACATTCCTTGTATTTGTCTGAGAATTTCACACTTTCTGGAACAACAAGCTCCCAGAACTTCCTTAGAGTTTTATTCAAAAAATTTCAATTGTTTCAAGTAACAATTGAAATTTTAAATTATATAATATACTATATTCGGTAGTCGCGCAGAATTAATGGGTTACATGACTACATCAAACATACCATCAAGTGTGCATGAAGATTCATCAACAGTAACACCTGTGACTGCTACGTATACAGATGCCTGATGCCTTAGCGAAACTATTTACATCAATTACACGGAGCGAATCATAAACGCCATTAGTGCCAAATTTGTTAACTGCGCTATATGCTCAAACTAATTACATAAGTGTGTGCACTGACCTACAAAATCGACCTGTAAAATACGTAAATAATGCTATAAATGGATAAATTTAGTAACCTTACTATAGTAATTTGTAATTGTTTATAGTATTATCAATAGGGACGCTAATCCGGTTCAGGTCTTTGAGTTTTTAAACACTTGAATACCTGAAATCCGCATAGATTCGAATGTCAAATTCGAAAGATTCGGATACTCTAATTCTATGGATTTAAGATTCAGATCTACGATGCAAATCAATTTAAAACTTCCGATACTTTTTGTCGTTAAAGTTTTCATCATTATTAGATCTTTTTACAACTCTATATATAAAATATCAGAAAAATCAATTTATATTTGCCAAAATTAGAGCAAGTTATTTAAAAAACGTGGTTCAAATAGATTAAACAAATTTTTAGTTTTTATTTTCTTTCTCATATAGAATAAACATTTTACAAGAAAGGGTAGATATAAATATTTTATTACTTTTCATCCTCTACATGTTAGAATTACGAAGTAATACCTAATCATGATAGGTCATGCGCTTTAACATAAAATGTAAATATATTCGCTGCTATCTCAAAAAGAAACGTTATACTCAACGACCTCAAAAATTACCTTTGATAATCCAACTTTCGCCTTTTAATCATGAAGACTGCAATGTCACTTCAATTAAAAAATATAAATAACTATACTACTATCCTTGTCATTCGTTAAAGACGAACAAGACTCGGGGAACGCAAACCAGAAGCCGCAAAAAACATAAACGCCAATAATTTTCAGCAGATGTCGAACGGATGTCTTGAATCCGCCACTAGTCTTAGTATGATTTAATAAAACAACCTTTTCTTCGTCGTTTTTTCTTTTAAATCTCCACTCCATAAAAATTTTACAGGTCAAATGAACCAGGCTTTCAGCATCAAAATATTTCGGTATCAAGCAAAATAAATTTAAATGTGATAAGCGAGTAAATAAAACACTCAAATAAAGCAAGTTACGAAGTAAAGACTTTCTCTCGGTAGTTCAATTATATTTATATTTAACATTGTTTCAAAAATTCGTGTAGGAACGCGTGTAGAATCGGTAAAAAAAAATGAGAATCGAGCATGAGTATTTCATATTATTACACACTGCGGTGTCAGTTTGAATGCACTCCCGATTTGGTCGCACGTATCGTGTGCATCCAAGCAAAAACAGAACTCGGACGACGAAAATTTCGATCAAGCCTCATCGCATGTCCCTTTTATATTTCTATTTTCTTTCTTTGCCGTACATGGAAAACTAATGCCTCCTCACCTCTTCTTTTATTACCGCTTCATCCATTCTGATCTTTCTCTCACCCGCGGGGTAAGAGGCTGTTCAATATGAATGACTTTAATCTTTTAAACAAGTCTTTTCTCTGGCTCGTACGACGAAATTTTCCAAGAAGGAAGTCTAAGGAGAAAAGGAATACAGTAGACGAAAAGAGATAGGTGTCATTACCAACGATGCTATAGGACAATGCGTACGATAATGATGCATGTTATGGTAAAAAAGTCTAAAAAGAAGCAGACCGTTGTAATAATAGCATTTATTCGTGTACGGAGGATAATTGATCTCCATTGTTATGAGACAGCACACGCTGTTTGCAGCAGTAGTGAGATGTATTTTAATGAAGTCCGTAAGAAATATTATAGTTATAGATTTACTTACTTCTGTTTTAGGATTAATTGAATGCTTATGAATGCTTTTAATATTAATTCTTCATTAGAATTAATCAAACCCTTGCCTTTTCAAATTTTTAAAGTATATTTAGACAAAATTCATAAATTTCGATAATTTTTCTACGTGAATCATAAGAAGTCTCGTTTAATTTTTTTTATCTTCCATTTCACAATTCAGCATGCATTAGAATTTCATATACATCACTGTAAAACAGTCTTAATTTTATCGAAGCAAAAAGCGAAGAAAGAAAGACGAGAGAGAGAGAGAGAGAGAGAGAGAGAGAGCCCTAAAACCAACCTTAAGTAATTACTTAAGGTTAATTATCCAGCACCTTAATAAATTTCAACGCTAGAGCGCTTGAACGTCTCCAGTTGTTGAAAGAATGCGCGGTTGTGTACTACTACGCGTTTATTAAACTTTATATAGTCAGGCAAGACCATTGCTCGACCGCGGCGCAATAAAGAAATACAAAAATTGTTTAGACTCCATGAAAACAGGCTCGTAAAATTCGTGCGTAAGACGTAAATATATGAGTTTCATCAGGCGCATAATTCACGGGCTGGACGCGCGGCGCGTAAAACTGAAACACGCATTAATAAAGTTATATAAATGCTCCCGCTCGCGTACGAGTCGTTAATTAAATTGGACTGTGCGCATCGTCGTCGTCGCGGGAATGAAAAGGAAACTACTTCCTGCTTTGCTCCTGCTTTTGCGGCCCCCGGCGGCATTGTTAATCCTTTCGCTTTTGTTATTCTTCCCGACCGCTCGTGGCTATGTGTCTACGTGTGTATGCGAAGCAAAGAAGCCAAAGAGTCGCCGAATCCGGAGTGCCGACGGCGGTAGCTTTTGTTAAATATAACGCGCCGAGGGTAACAACAAGGGGGCGGCTCTTTATTTTTTCGCGTTGTTGCAGGAGCTCGATACTACGTCTTGCTTGTTCACTACTTTCATTCTTTCTTTTGATGCTCTACTTTAAAGGGAGAGAAGAGAGACTTAGCGACTACTCTTCTGAATGTAATGTGTCCTGCGCTTTTATTTCTGTTCTTGCTTAACTTATAAGAATAAGCTATGTTTGTTACTAAATATATACTGGGTACACGGGATCATATTTTAAAACTGATAATCGTGAGTTTGTTTTCTTAACTCTTTATATTAATTCATTCAAAAAAGAAGAAAATTATAAAATTGATAAATAAATGAAAGATATTCTAATTTGTAAGTTTATACAATTAGCGATAATTCAGCTTAGCCAAAAGCCAACACAAAGCCCTCTATTTTGATACATGCTTTAATTTCACTAGTTTGGTCCGATCGCTGTTTATATCCTTTTCTGTTTAGCGAATGTAGCACTTACGTATCACAGACTATCGACCGTCTACTCTTTTTAACCTTCTATAACTGCACAGATAGTTAATTACATACATAATATAATATTATGAGAATCAGCTAGTCTCCAAAATCTTTTTTTTCTTCTTATATTGTTTATTTCTATTTTTGCTAATTATTTGCGGAACTGTATAATGTACCTAACTTTTTAATCTTCATCTAAGAACTGCAATAGTTATTTTAAAAGGAAAAAGTGAAGAAAATGATGAAAGAAATGATCAATAGCGCAAAAATAAAGGAACCATGGTGCCACGTCCTTATTTTTTTTCTCTCTCTCTCTCTCTCTCTCTCTCTTTCTCTTGAATTTAGTTTTTTCATTTCGATAACCAAAAGTTAAAGCGATTTTTCATGGTCATACACGCTCGCTAGATCCCCTTAATTGCTTCATACGCGCTGACACTCTTGCTTTAACGTTTCGCTTTAACGGCAAAAGAGAGCTCCGCCGTCGGCTCTTGATTACAGATTGTACGAAGCACACGGGAGGCGGATGGGAAATTAGTGACCGAAGAGCGGATGTAGAGAGCTGAGGTGCAATTAAGAGCTCAAGACGCTATGATTTTCCTCCAACTCTCCGTGTTTAATTCGAGACGCGTTCTTATGAATGGAGCTCGCTCGCAAAGTGCAATTAAAATAAGGCCTATGTTTCAATCGCTATTGTTTTATATTTTAATTATAATACCATTAGACGAGTCTGGGGCTTGTTGCCTCAGGTATAGACCTATCCTATACATCGAAATGTAAGATTTTCAACGATGAAGCTCAATCAAAGAAGTTCATAAGCATAGTGTTGTATACTTGAATATTTATACTTTCCAAGACTTTTTGGATATAAAATATGAGTTTTGGAAATTTAGTATTTTCAAGACTAATCCTCACAAAAGAATATGTAAAAGTTAGTTCCCACCACTTAAATATAAATAGTTTCAGTGGCAGAAATCGAAATATGGAAAACGAACTTCCCGCACGCCGTGTGGAAATAATTATTTTCACCATACCCTGGCTAAATGTACCACTTTCGCTCCCGGCTCAAATTTACGAAAGTGGTATTTTCGGCCCGGGTATGGTAAAAAATAGTATACGTACCACGGGTATTTTTCCTCCCTAGGTGCATAATATACTATATCACGTACTTTTTATGTCATGGAATGTTACGGATTTTGTCATCTTGCCTATAAACAAACTTGTTTTGGTTTGCCTTATTTCAAAATAAAAATAATGAAATTTAAAACATAAAATTTGAATATAGATTCATTAAAATTACTTATTAAAATAAAGAAAAATTTTCATTTTTTGACCAATGTTTTCTCAAAATATTTTACAGTCTATACTTCGCTTTCGCTCTCCCACATCCCCTTAATTCTTAATTATCTATTTTATACGGTAAACTAGGTCCCTTAATAGAGCTCTCTCTTGCGTAAGAACCGGAGTGATCTCGTATTCCACAACCCTAACCTCTTCGTAACCTGCAACCTCTGCATGTATATATAATAAAGGAGGCGCGGCAGTGGCAGCAGCCTCCTTAACAAACGCCGAAGACGACGACGACGACGACGTCTGCATATTGCGCTCACTCGCGTACATCCCCCTAAAATCCAGTGCACTACTTCCGGGATGAGGCGCGCCCGTTATTAAGTCGAGCAGCGATTCTCTCTATCCGATGCGCGCAGGCTCGAGGCGCGCGCGCCTTCCTATATGTATACTTCATTTAGGGGTATACATGCGAAATCGCGCGCGAGTGCTTCCAGCGCAATTTCCGTTTAATCTCTGTGTGTGTAGAGTAAAGGTTAAGCAGAGATGTGTGTACTAGCACCAGTTTATAGAATACAAAAATTAAAAATTAAGAAGAGATAAATGATACAAAGATGGAGGAATCGATGAGGTATTTTCGAAGAGGTAGGAAACGTTTGCAGGTCATCTTACATTGTGTGATTTTTATATATGATCTATTTATATTACTATCTATTATTTGATAAAAAATACTGTTGAAAAAATCTGTCCAATTAAATCATTGTATTATCATTTTTTAGTAATGCTAATAGAAATTATCATATTAGGCACGTCAAAATAGCAGTATTCCATTTCATATAGTCCGGCACATATATCATTCTACCAAAATCTCAGAAGTTAATACTTTTGATTAAGATTTTAATAATTTTCGGCAACTCTGTCCTCTCTATAAAATACGCTGCCTCCTCATTACCGCTAAGTTTTCTCAACCTTTAGAGGACGGGAAAGCCAATATATTGGCGCAACCCGTGATTGACACTTTACCCACGATCAATCCATAATATAAGATACCTTTTTCATGCATTTCCTGCGCCAATATATTGGCTTTCCCGTCCTCTAAAGGTTTAAGAAATTTTTTGTAAAACATGCACGTTTTTCGGGGTTTTTTGATCTATTACACGGAACTAAAGTGACTCTTTACGGCAGATTTAATAAAACTTTGTCAGTTCTCTACCTCATAGATACATAAAATCCATGTTTTACGATCTAACGGTGAGTTATTCTTGAGATACACTACCTAAATAGTGTATTTGATTTTCTATCAACTTCGGAACTACTAATAAATAACAGAATCAAGTCAAATTAATATTAAGATTTTTAAATAATTGTAAATGTAATATGAGGAAGGGAGAAGAAGAGAAAGAGAGAGACAAACAAAGAGAGAAAAAAGATAGAGAGAGAGGGCGGAAAGGAGAAAGAAGCGAGAGAGAGAGAGAGAGCCTAAAGATTGTACTTTTCTATCTCACGTGCGATTCTATGTAAGTCTGCGTTTGTGTTCGTGGAACACTTTTATAAAAAGAAGAGTCTAGGGGATGTAAACCCTCAGTGGTACAAATCGCCGTCACTTTGGGAATACGCAGAGACAGTCAAATCGAATTGCTCAAAAGTTTTCGCCTCTTGTTTGCTTTCGATCGTTTCTCTTAGTCTCTTTCTCCTTCTTCACTCTAAATGTCTGGCTTTGAATTTTCTAAAATTCATAATTTCTCGGTGCCTCCCAGTTTTTTAATCTGATGTAAATTGAACCATCTTCATCTTCATCTAAGCGAGAGATCAACCCAGAGGAAAATAGGAAAAGCGAAAAGATATGTATGACAGAAAGGTGTCACAAATTTGTGAATGAAATAAATTAGTTAAATTTATTTTTGATATTTTAAAATAAAAAGTGAAATACTTATATTTTATTTTATATTCTATTTTATTTTTTTACACAAAATATTCACAATAAGTTTACTTATTTTTTAATATTAATATTTCCATTGAACTAAATTAAAAAGGCTTAAAAACGTTGTAAGAAAAACTAATGAAATTGATGTGAAGAACAAATTTTGCTTTTGAAAAATAATAGCGAAAATACATCATAATTTTTAAAACTATAGATACATGACTACGTAATTTTGTATTTTAATAAACAAAAATTTTTATGTATAATAATTTTTATTTGGCTTTTAAGCCTAAAGTAAATTCTTTTTGCAAAAATGCTTTATAATAGTTTCATAAAAGCTTTCTGAAAAGCCTCATAAGATTATAAAAAAAAACTTTAAAATTACGCTTCAATGTTACTTTTATAAAACTAAAAATTTCACACTGCCGTACTACTTAACGCATACCCACCGTAATTAGCGTCGACAAAATTGCTTAGCGAAGCAGGGAGCTATCGATCGCGTGCATTTTATTGCAGAGTTCTATGCGAGCCTATGTAAAATAGGTGGATCTTCCGACCATTTTATGCATCCAGCAAAATGTAGTTGCACCTCTGAAATATATGGAGGGAACTGTATTACGTATGCGGCTCGGCCCCGACGTGTCGCCTGCAATTTTGAATCGATGCATTAAATATTAAAAAGAGTGTGCGCCTGCTGGCCTCGTGAACGATCGTTACGCAACATTTAGTGTTTCGAAATTTCGAAGACATATATTTTATTGGCTAATCATATTAATTGATGCAGTGATTTGCATTTTGCAAATTTTCAGAATACTTTCGTTAGATAATTTTGATATTCAAGATAGTTTTTAATAAATGTTTTTATCTTTTGAAAAGTGATCCCTTTATTAAAAAAAGAACGTGCATTTTTATTGTTGACTGTTTATTCGGCATTTGAGCCAACTAAGAAGATGCAATTTTTTATTTTCATCTTTATTTCTTTTCATTAACCCGTTAATTGGCAAGGTATTTATAACTTTTCGCGCCAAAACTGGTAGCCGCAAATACTATTTATAGTTATACAAAACTGGTGTAAATCCTGTTTTTCTGAATAATCAAATATTTTGAAACTATTGCAAACTTGATATTCAATAACCTTGAACATGAATATTATTCGATATTTATAAAATAAACGAGAATAAACTAAGTCATGAAAATAGTAGTTTTCAGTATATATTTGACATCACATATAAATTAACTTATAATTGGAAAAGTGTATAAATATATATTTTTTTTACTATATGTATATAATAATACCGTTGTTAAACATATACATATGTTGTATATAATAATAACTTTGTAAACATACATATGTAATGATTAAATAATCAAATAGCAATTACTAATAATAGCTACAACTAAAAAATTAAATTACCTTCAGAGATCTAAAAGAAAAAGAATCGTAAAATTTTACGCAACTTAGTTACTGGGTCAGGTTAGAAACTTCTGCTAGAGAGCGCAAAGCCATACAATATAACAGAGCACAAATAAAATTATGAAAGTGCGCGGATAATTTACGGCAACGGAAGTATTCATTGCTGCACGATGGCGCGAGCTTTCGGTATTCGCGGCAGTCGCACGCCAAAATTCCTTTCGCGTCAGACCTCAAAGGTGCATCCCGCCGCTCGCCCCCCGAGTGCGAAACTCTGCTAGTCCGCCTGTCTGTTTTATCGGCATCATAGTGGCGCATTCTGCAGATTCTTGGCCAAAAGAGCACGGGCTGTCGCGCCCGAAAAATCCCACTGGTACAGTGACAGTTTTTTAACACTCTTCTGAGCTATCTACCTTTTTTTTATATATCTGGTTTTTTTATATAGTTATTTTTATTATTTCTGTAAATCATCGGCTGAGAGGAAAAAGGTTCTAACTCGATCTAGTACTAAAAACAATAAAAAGTCGGGTGAATGCTAAGAAATGTTTTCACGCACGACCCGGGATCAGAGCCGTGCGGATTCGTTAGCGGGAATCTATGTGCACTCAATAAAAACACTGAGCTTAAAACTCTTACTGCTAGGTATTCAATAAAAACACTGAGCTTAAAACTCTTACTGCTAGGTATTCAATTAAATCAAACTAAGTACAATATGATGGGTGCCAGCCGCGTCCCTACGACCACGCGGCCACCGAGCTAACTCACGGAGAGCACGCTCGTACGTACGACTCTCACGACAAACTACTAATCACAAAATGAGCTCAAGGAAAAATCGCGACACAGCACTAGCTTGAGCGACGAGGCACTAGGAGAGCTAAAGAAGGACGGGAATACCAACACGCGGAGAC
>JAPYZA010017409.1:0-11517 GCA_030522685.1 Eupelmus azureus
TAATCGGAGCTTTAGAATCTGAGGTCGCCATCTTGAGAACTCAGAGGCTTCTGTGGCTTTTACGCCGCGTCCGCCCGCACTTGTAGGCAGTACGCCGAGTACTGAACGAGCGCGAGGCTAGCGGTGTTGTGTCCCAAGCCTGACCCAGATAACATCTCCTTGGTATAGAGCTGGGATCACGACAGCGGTTCGCGCGGTTCGCGCGGCTCGCGCATGCGTACGAATGCGCGACGTTGCCGGATTCGCGAGTTTGTTAAGTCTGTTACAACTGTTGTAAATAATGGTTATACGACTTAACCACTCTAAGTGCCGCTGTTGTTTTAACCCCTCGCTTCGCTCGGGTGGAAAGTGTCTCGCGAGGTAAGTAATCAGTTTTCGTATTCGTGCAGAAGTGCATATATTATTAGGTTATTTTAAAATAATTGTTACTGTTAATTGTTACTGTGAGTGTTTTAATATAGCATATGTAACTGTAAGTAAATTGTAAAGATTATTTATTGCAATTGTTTATGCGTATTTGGTACTAAAATACGCTTAAGTATATAATGTGCAACTAAGGAGGGAAATTGATATGTTCTAGTGAAGATCATGTTTGCACACAAGTAGACTAGAGTGGACGTGTTGAGAGAGCACCGAAGGCGCCCGAAACACGGAAACAAGTGCTCAAAACATTATCCAAGTCTGAAATTAGTGCATTTCAATAGTAGTGCAAGAAAAACCATGTTTGACATTCCATGAGCAAAGCTCGATTTCGCGCGTATGCTCAAACAAAAAAGCGCCTGCTAATCTCGTTTTCTGCGCGTCGTTTCGAAAAATACCACGAGGGAAAACGCGATTTGAGCCTCGTCTAGTTGCATAAAATTTATCATTTGCTTGAAATTTATGAATAATCTTACCTTTAAACGTTTTAGTCCCAAGGTATAAACTGTGTAATACGTACAAAAGACTGTAAATGTTAAAATTTTTAATCACATGAGATTTTTGCGCGACTCTCACCCGAGATCTCGTCTGAGATTTTGTAATATAGGGTGTACTGCTTTTATAAAATAAATGCATCCCAAAATGTAAAAATAAGCTCTATTTTGTACACGAAAAAGGAATTGATAATTGAGGAATAATAATGGACAATGTTTTTTACAAATTTTTATTTATTTTTTTAATTTTTCAATCTGTTTTTAAATTTTCAAAATTTTTATATTTTAATTTACAAAATTGTGACTATCTTTAAATAGCAGGAGGAAAAGAACTACGCTTTTATGCTCGAAAAAGGGCTTTTATCTTGCACACATTAAAAGATTCAATTTATATAATATTATGCTTCAAATCATATGGTTATGCTTTATTAATTTAAGGACAAATCAAACATTGTTTATTAATAAAATATAATAAAAAAATATATTTATTAACTGCTCGGCACTTACATAAAGAAGCATTCCGACATTTTCTAATATTAAAATAAAAAGATATCAGTATTCACTCCGTGCACAATCGATCGCAACGTCAGTGAACTTTTTTTTGATACTCCGTGCGCAAAGCTCGATTTCGCGCACGCTCGAGCAACAAAGCGTATGCTAAATCTCGCTTTGTGCATGTCGTATCAAAAAATACGTACTATTCTGACGCACCATGCGCAAAGATCGGTATCGCGCACGCTCGAATAAAAAAATATATACTAAATCTCTCTTTGTGCACGTCGTATCAGAGAAAATACGGTTCGATACCTACATGAGCGACATAAGTATAGTGATTTTTGACTACTCCGTGCGCAAAGCTATATTTCGCGCACGCTCGAGTAAATAGTACATTTCGATACTAGTGCGAGAAAGTGATTTCAGCCTCGTGTGGACGTTTGCGCCCGAGCGAAGCGAGGGTGAAAAGGCCACACAAGGTTGAAATCACTTCCTCGCTCATGTATCGAACCGAAATCGAGCTTTGCGCACGGAGTATCAAAAAAGGCGTATGATGTACTTAAATCTCGCTTTGTGAGGTCAAAATTGTCTTCTTGGTCATTTACTTATTGAACCGTATTTTTTATACAATGTGCACAAAGCGAGATTTAGCACCTGCTTTTTTGTCCGCGCGTGCGCAAAATCGAGCTTTGCGCGCGATGTGTCAAAAAAAGTGATTTCAAGCTTGCGTAGCCGTTTCACTCTCACTTCGCCCAGGCGCATCAAACGTTTCCGCAAGGCTAAAATCATCACTTTCTTGCACTAGTATCGAAATGTACTATTATTTCCGCATTGGAATATAACTTTTCTTTTTAAAAATATAAAAGTAATTAATAATTAATTAAGTAATTAATTAATTGTTATATCAACTTGGGATAATCTACAAAATACAAAAATTTCAACTTCGAATAATCGACGAAATTCGAAAATTCTATTGTAAATAGAATTGTGTATCGCACCTTCTACATATACTAATATGGCTTCGGAGTGCGCCCCTTAATTTTTAACGCTCAACAAAAAATTTCATGATGCATATCTGCATTCCTGATTTTATTTACTGGTCAAAGTAGTGTCAATTTTATATTATCAAATTTCTTTAACGCATTTAACTTTTAACCAAGTAAATTAGTTTGAATCAGGTATTTAAATCACGTATTTGTAATAAAATAGACGTTTCTGCCGCAGCCATTGTTATTTATTACTCTATACACAGCGGCCGCTATCTAAATAACATTAAATTCCCAGATAAAAATCCTCTAATCGACCTCCTTAAAGAACGATCTCTTAAAGATCCTCCTCGCAAATGCGAGATCTTTAAGAACCAGCAAAGTGCGTACAATCCCATCTTAAAAGATTACTTTAAAGACAAAACGACGACATCTCAAAGTCACCCTGTGCTAGCTGGACAAACTACTTGAGAGTTGAGAGAGAGAGTGAAGTGCCCGCACCCATAATACACAAACAGCGCGCACTCTCGGTCATTTTCCTTTTAATCGTGCTCCGCACAACGAGCTGGAATCGCCTATTACACCATTGATAAGAGGCCGACGGGAGAGAAAAAAAGAGGTAAGAGGAAAAGCGCAATTGATCATGAGTACTAATGGGAGCGAGAGAAGGAGAGAGAGGGAGAGAATGGGAAGGGACGAAGAAAGACTCTCCTCTGCTGCACTTGTAGCGTTTCCTTTCTCACTCGGTCTCGGCCCTGCGCATACTCTTTGTATTTACATATAGCTATACATGTATATAGCGAACCTAACCTCAAAGGACAGTTTAGTTTTCGGAGCAGGGCGACAGAGCGCATATACGCATAATTTAATTTGCGCCTCGTATTTTCCTTTACAGGCTTCGGGCTGGCCGCGGGTGGACAATGAAGGCACTGTTCGCAAATGGCACCTGGCTGTGAGGAGCGAGATCGTCGGGGAGGCGCCTTGACGAGCTATATGGGTGTGTGCGTGCGTGACGGCTTCCAGAGCGAAGGCTCACCGCGGTAGGATGTAATTGCGCGTACTTCTTAAGAATCGCATCTCTTTTTTCATATGCGTGTGTCTTGCAGACGTAGTGCTTTATTGTTTGTGATTATTTTGTTTCAACGAATATTGAGCTTGACGGCTCGCTGCCCCGCGCCAAGATGAGCCTGAACCTCGTCAAGTTTTTCTCCAAGAAGAAGCATCAGAGCGCACAGGCGAACGAGACGGTGAGCGAGATCGGACTGCCCACTAACGTCTCGCATCAGTTTCACGTTATCAAGAACGCGGAGACGGGACAACTGGAGGGCCTGCCGGACTCCTGGATCCGTCTGCTCAATACGCAGATCACCAAGTCGGAGCAGGACGAGCATCCGGCTGCCGCGCTCCAGGCTATTAAGTTTTATAATTATTCTATAAAGAAAAAGCCGACGCCTCAGGAGGAAGTGTTCAAGCCTTTTGTAACGGAGGATGTCATCGAAGAGGAGTCTATAGAGATCGATAAGATATTGGCTAAGAAATGCAATGCGCATAGAGACTCGGATGGATCCACGTCAGCCAGCTCCACTGACAGTCAGCTTCACAGGTTACCGCCTGATCTACCTCCCAAAATCAAGAAGCCACCAAAACCAGCACCCAGGAAATTTATAGAGCGCAAGGAGAAGACACTGACAGAAATACTTGAGGATCTCACTAACTGTCAGCTGGATGATTATGACGTACTACCAGAAGATAGTAATGGCAATAAGCAGCCAGTTGAAAATAATATTTTACAAAAAGAAGAGAGTCCAGTTTTGCGAAGAAAAACTAATAGTTCTATATCGATGAGCGATGAAGAAGTTTATGAAGAGCTCAGAAACATTTGTCAGCCAGATGATCCACACTTGAGATTTGAAAGAAGCAAAGAAGTTGGAGCTGGTTCATCTGGTAAAGTGTTTATTGCTACTGATTTATCGAATAATGAAAGAGTAGCCATCAAGGATATAGATTTAACAAAGCAACCTAACAAAAAGCTCATGCTTACGGAAATAAAAGTCTTGAAGGAATTCCAGCATCCAAATTTAGTAAATTTCTTGAACTCATATCTAGTCGATGATCATCTATGGGTGGTAATGGAATTATTGGAAGGTGGTCCGTTAACTGACGTTGTAACTGAAACTGTAATGAAAGAAACTCAAATAGCTGCTGTTTGTCGAGAAGTTCTCAAAGCAATGAGTTTTCTGCATTCTAAAGGCATCATTCATAGAGATGTTAAATCTGATAATGTTCTTTTAGGAATGAATGGAGCAGTTAAAGTGACAGACTTTGGTTTTTGTGCAAACATTGTAGGTGATGAGAAAAGACAAACGGTTGTAGGAACACCTTATTGGATGGCACCAGAAGTGGTTACAAGAAAGCGATATGGAAAGAAAGTTGATATTTGGTCTTTGGGTATTATGGCTATTGAAATGATTGAAGGTGAGCCTCCGTACATGAAAGAAGCACCATTGAGGGCATTGTATTTGATCGCAGCTATAGGTAAACCTCAGATACCCAGTTGGGAAAAACTAAGTCCACAATTCCAAAATTTCTTGGAAAGGTGCTTAGCTGTAGAAGTTGACGATAGAGCATCTGCAGATGAATTATTGGCTCACTGTTTCCTTGACAATTGTGCAGAGCTCACTACTTTAAGTCCGCTGATTCATGCTGCACAGACGATTCTACACAAAGTTTTCTAAAATTGTTATATGATTTTTCCAGTGCTAGACTTTACTTTGAAAAGGTTTTCAATGATCTTAAATATTGTACTTCAATCTATTTTCATGATTATTCATTCCAAAAACAACATTCTATTGATTGGAGATTTCCACAATTTTTTACTATTTCTAGAATTTACACTATTTTTCGAACAACTATACAAAAATATTTTTAGAAATATTTTTATAAATTATTAAAAATCGGTAACGAGCACGTCGATGCGGTTAATAAAATATCTAAGGTTAATAAAAAAATCCCCTCAACTGTCAATTCCAGATAATAATATTCTTAAAGCAAATGTTAGTGAATGTTTTTGCATTCCTAAAGAAAAGTCTGAAAATGTGCAATTTTATAAGATTCATAATAACTGTAGTACTTTTTAAGCTCATGCATTTTAAAAGATTAAAGCTTATGTAGTTTTGTGAAATTAAAGTGCCGTACTTATTTGAAAATTTATATCAATAAATATATCAAACCTTGAACAAAGTACGATTTGTAAATAAGTGCGCTTTACAAGAGTCAGTCATACGATGTAATAAAAAATGTAATACAAAATGTATTTTCAATAATGAGATTTAAATTTTTTAGCATTAAAACAGATGTATTAAAGGAAGTATTATAAACGGTACAGAGGACTAAACGCCGAGAGCGTTCATTTTTATACACTTTTTAAATTTTGAGAGAAAATCTTTCATATGATGTATCAAATTTTATATAAATTTATGTGTGTACTTGTCATTCGCGTGAATTATACTTTGTAATGTGCCTAAAGAGCATGTAATTGTTCGATGATATTTGAACCATAATACTACTATAAAACGAATAGTATATAATGTATATAAAAATGTATATTTAAGGTATTTCAAAAATAATATTCCAATTTTAACAAACAATAATTTGTTTGATTTTTCATTACCCCCAGATTACGAAACAAAAGATAACTGTCTACTCAGCAATTGTGAACAATAAATACTTTATTTACAAGATGGATCCTTGACTCGACACTACATCGCCCCGGCAATCGGTATTGCATACCGATCGCTTCTTCGTTTCGTTCCTCAAATATTTGCAGCATTTACATAATAAATTATCGAATTCATAATTTGACCTAATTTCACTAATAACACATACAATATATATATATATGAATGCCTTGCCGTCGATTATTTTTCACTTATCAACGAGTTTATTACACCTTTTGTACCCGCGGAGTTTTCTTTGGCTGCTCGACATTGCAATGGCCGTGTCCCGCTTGTAAGTCGACCTCGATTTCCTTTTTAGTGACTGTGAAAGGTCGCTCATTGATCGCAACCCTCTGGACTGCCAGATCGGAGATCGATTTACGCTCGGGTTCGATGCATTAGCATGTCTTAATGGTAGTCTCCATTCGCCAAAGATTCGACATATTTCTACAAGCTTGGCGAGCTCTTTGTACAGTCGATTGTATTACGAGGCAGTTTGTGAGAATTTCTTGCTCCTGAAATTAATACAATTATTAAATTTGAATTGCTTATAAATGTAGCATTTGATATATAAACTAAAATATCCAAAAATCATCAAAATTTAATAAAATAAACTATTCTTTTGTTATATTCATATAGAAGTCCTATGAAACATGAACACTTTAAAATTAAAATCATGAATCATCAATGATTCATATCTTACCAAACGCTTAAAAAATTATGACAAAACAACATTTTTTTCTGCTTACACGTTATAAATAATTACCGTGATAAAAGTAATGACACTTACCGATATCGCCATCATTCACGTCTATGTCTGAGCGAATGAGCTCTGCCTACTGTAAGGAAGGTCGGATCTTGGAGCATTGCCTGTAGTAGCGCGAGAAAATCGGCGGCTTGATCTTCATCTATCGCTCTCCTATCATACGATAACGTCACGGTCATCAATGTGGACTTTTTCAACGATACGTCTAAAAAGATTTCAATTTGTTGAATAAATGGTTAATCAATTATTTAAGGGAGATATTAAGAAAAATTAAAAGTGTACCGAGAACTTCGCGTCCAGTCCCCACAGCGAGGATGGCCGTTTGAGGTGGATTGATGATGGCACAGAAGTCTTTAATACCAAACATTCCAAGATTGGAGATTCTAAAACAAATAAAAGTTTTATAATCGTTTTTTTTTTTATTATTATTTTTAATTGTAGAAATTGTGTATTTAGATACTTTTAAAAATATTCTATGCAACGTTATCTAGTTACGAATTATGGTTGATTCGATAACAACATTACGTAATTTAAAAAATTTTAGAATTTCTCGACGATGTAGATCTATTTTACGATACGGTAAGTATATAAAACTATTAAACTTGTAAAGTTGTTTCACACGTTTCTTGTTTATGGAAAATGCAAACTCACGTAAAAGTTCCCCCTTGAAATTCTTGTGGTTGAAGCTTTCCGTCTCGAGCTTTGGCGGCTAACTGTTTGACCTCGCTGGAGATATCAGTTAATCCTTTGGCTGTTGCATTGAACACAATTGGTGTGATGAGACCTGACGGTGTAGATACAGCAACAGATACATCTACTTTAGATTGAGGAATAGCCTGTAAAAAAAATAAGCAAATTTATTAAATGATAAAATGTGAAAAATTGTATCAATTACCTGTCCATTTTGGTACAATGAATTAACTTCAGGACATTCTGAGAGTGCATGAGCCACAGCTTTTGTAACAAAATCATTAACAGACACTTTTACGTTATCCGTTTTTAATTTACTGCGTATTTCCATTAGTTTATCAATGTTAATGTCGATACTAGCATAGGAATGGGGAATATTACTCTGAAATTTGAAAAATAAAAAACAAGTATAGTAAATTTTAGAATTTTGAACACATTAATGAAAAAAAAAAAAATAATAATAAAATAAAACAAACATTTAAGAAACTTAAAAAAATTACCTTTGATTCGCCAAGTCTTTTAGCAATGACGGCTCGAATATTTGAAACAGCACCATCTGTATATGTGGATGGTCCTCCTTTGTAATCAAGCGGAGAAGAAGCTGGGCCTTTTGCTGGTGTTGTCGCAGCAGCTGATGATGGCGCTGCGGCTATTAAAAAATAATATTTAAGAATAAGATTAATTGTTAATAATGTTTAACTATTATTTCTTAAAAGGAACTTTAGGAAAGATTTAGAAAGGTTTAGGAAGAAATTTAATGATTTTACCCGTTTTCGGTGCAACTTTTTGCAAATTTTTCGCTTTTATGTGAGCCAAAACGTCCTCTTTCAAAAGGCGATTAGGTCTACCTGTGCCTTTAATAGAGCCAGAACTTAAGCCATACTCTTCCAGTAACCTTTTGACTGCTAACCCATATACCCTATAAATAAAAATTTTTAAAGTTTTTATCATTTTGATAAAAAACTATCCAAAATTTGTTACAATTCTCAAATAACTTACTGCCCACTTGGTGGAGTCTGATCTCGAGCTCCTGATGATGCAGCTGCAGAAGGTGCTGTGGCTGCTGGTGCTGCTGGTGTAGCTGCAGCAGGTCCAGGAGCTGATGCTGCACCTGGTTTTGTTGTTGAGGGAATTACAATCTTCGACAGATCAAATCCTTCTTCAACAATAATAGCAATATATTGACCTACTTCTGCTTTAGATCCTTCAGGGACCTATTGAATGACAAAATATTAAGCATCAAACAATACTATATTTTCTTATGGCAGCTTACATCAAAATAAAATTACCAAAATTTTAGCTAATACTGCTTCTTCTTCCATTTCAAATGACATAACAGCTTTGTCTGTTTGTATATCTGCGATCGCATCTCCTGATCCAATTTTTTCACCTTCTTTAATAAGCCATTTGACAATTGTACCAGTCTCCATTGTTGGAGAAAGAGATGGCATAGTAACGTTTATTCTGTTGAGTTTAAAAAATATAATTAAAATTATATTTAAATTTTAAATGATATTTATGTATTTGATAGTAAGCAATTCTTTTTTATGGTTTAAAATTAAATGAAAACATACTGTCCAGCCGGTGGTTCAGCTGCAGGTCCAGCTGCTGCTGCAGGCGATGGTGCAGATGGTGCTGGTGCTCCTCCAGATGGTGCAGAAGCACCATCAGGCATTTCAACTGATTTCCAATCCTCACCTTGTTCGACTGTGAGAGCTATAAGGTCTCCTACTTTAGCGTTCTTTCCTTCTGCAACCTTTAAAAAAAAGTAGCTTAATATTATACAAAAAATCAAAAGTTAATTACTGATTGATATTATGTTATATTAATCAATTAATCAAAGCATACTATTGATATAGAATACAATAAGTGAAAGCATAACTTACAATAATCTTAGCAAGTACACTTTCATCATCGAACTCCAATGTCATTACAGCTTTGTCAGTTTGAATGTCAGCAATGGCATCTCCTGGATTGATTGCCTCACCTTCCTTCTTTAACCATTTTACAATTAAGCCATTTTCCATTGTGGGCGAAAGAGCTGGCATTAACAGCTCTTTGCCTTTCACTGTATAAAAATAAAAATAAATACAAATCATGTAGTAAAATAAAAGCTTTTCATAAATAAAAGCAATAATAATTTAACATCTTTTAAAAACTTATAAAGTTTTTTTTGAAATAATTTTAATGATTATTTTTCATTTATTGATATTCACTAACAATTTTAAAACCAAATTAGGTAAAAATGTATTTAAAAGATAGATTTCAATAAAGTTTTAAAGCAAGTTTTTTAAAAAATCAATATTTGAAATAATAATATTCAAAGTGAACAGAATTTTAAATATCTATAAAAAAAAAAGTAATAAAATTTCTACATCAAGGCCCAAAATAACTTTCCTCAGTTTGAAAATAGTAACCTATCCATCTATTTGATTGATTTATGAAAATAACACAAATAAAGAGCGCCAATCAGCTGTTCCATATCTTTATTCAGACCTAACAATCATTATCAAATTTAAGCGCACGTGCACTCGGTAGATCGGCCCAATCGCGTGAAAAATTGTTGACTTATAACTTTTGACAGTTTCCGCCTACGTTCTGCTATTGTATATGCGGTTGCATAACTGACAACACGGTTATTTACACCCCTTGCCCCCGCACCGCAAAACCACCGCCCCGTCGCCAATAAAACCAGCTGAAACAATAACTCCAAGACCCAAAATTAAAGCAAAACAGGCCCCTCGGAGCGGCCCCAATCGCAAAAGCGAAATCGTCAACGCGACCTAACCTCAACCGTTGAAACAAAAGCCTCGGCCTCGGCCCTTCAACCTGACTGAAAACTCACCGTCGAGGATCCAGCTGGTGTGGAAGCATAGTCGCTGGTACCTGGCCGGCAGCTGGACCCGGGGCACGCATCGCTTCGCGCACTTGATGGTAAAGAGTCCGATCCCCCGACTCGTAACGTACGCCATTTTTCGGGACGTCGGCGCGACGTACACGAAGTTGTCCGCTCTATATTATGCTGCTGCTGCTGCTACTGGCACGAGCAGAACGTTTTTTCTCGCCCCGTGCCTCCTGGTTGGTGGCGAGTCTCTGTGCCGCATGTATATGATGTGCGTAGCAGAAGAAATTTTTCGTGCTGCCGCGCGCATGTGGTACCACATACACGAGTCGTGACCTTTAACACGCCAAGGTCAACGAGATTCACGTGGTGATCAGGTATGCTGGAGATGCCTGCGACCGGTGGGTATATTAGTCGAAATCCGGAAGTGATACTTTTTAATATTCTGATATTAATTTACTATCAGTATTTTTCGAATAAGTTTCTATTTTAAGTTTCGCGAAAACGGTTGACTTTTTATTTCCGATTTCCTATGTAAATTTAAATGCATTTAGTTGATAAATATGAAATTCTTAAAATTTTTCCATTTTTAAGGTAATTTTAAACGAGTAAAATTTAGTTTAATTTTTGGTTATTTGTAACTTTTTATTCATAATACATCAATCAATCCAAATAACACATACTTAACATCTAACTCTCTAATGTATTATTAAAGTTTCATAAATATTTTTTATTTTTTATATTTACATTTTTTATATTAAAAAGAAAGATTTGTACTGTAGCTACATATATATATATTATTTTTTAAAAGCAGTTGTCATCTTTTTAAGATTGACTTCTTGTTATTTAATAAAAATCTTACAAAATATATAAAACTAAAGTATCGTTTGGTTGTACATTAAATACTGTAATTTACATAAAATTATTAAACTGCAATAAGTTAGAAAATATAAATATTTACCTTAGGTACTAATAAAATAATAACAAATAGACAAAAACTTAAAATAAGTTATAACGCTTTTTATAATTCTTTTTTCATTACAATTCAACACGTTAACATTGTTAAATCTTTATTATTTAAGTACTCAACAACTTTCTCACTGACAAT
>JAPYZA010017411.1:0-12932 GCA_030522685.1 Eupelmus azureus
ATACTAATCTTGATTTGAGTCCGTTGCCCGGTTTGTCGTAATGTTTTAACGTATTGCTTCTAATTTCAAAATTCCGTAAACTACATTTTCCACATTTATCAGCGACGATACAATCAGCGTTTTCTGCTGAAAAAATATTATAAATAAAAAAGCACAATTATTTCAGCTATTTTACAGAGTAATTCGACTTCGTTTTCAATTTTTAATAAATAAATCGCACTATCTCACATCGGGAGAAAAAAAATTAAAGAATTGATAAATGTGCACGCGTGTTCCTCAAATTTATTCCGCGCGACTCTTATCTGCAGATCTCACCAATCGAATCGGAACAGCTCGCATTCAGATGCGTGAATGCAGTTAGTCCCTCCAATTAGTTTCTCTCTCCGTAGCTGCATATACTCACGAAAAAGTGAAAGGTCATTCTTCTTTTTATTTCGCTGCGTGCGCCCGCTGCGAAGGCACGAAAATTCATGTCATCCAGGTGCCAAATGAAAAGGAAAAAAGAAGAGACTTTCTGAAGCCTTAATTTCGTCGCTTGCCGGATCCGATAAATATCAGAGAGTCAATGAGATACCGACGTCGATAAACTTTGAACCGAGATGCAAACGTTATTGTGTCGGATGCAATATTTTAGTCTGTCGGGAAAGTAACATTGATTAAAAATTTTTTGTCGATCATAAAGTAAATTTTGAAAAGTTAGTAATTTATTCATGGGTTAGATAACTGTAATCTACCTGCCGAGCTTTGATTGCAATTTAAATGCGAATTTATCCGCAGTCTTTGTCAACTAAGTATGTAGAAACATAAAAGGACATTGAAAAATGTTCTCCAGTATTCAAAGTTATTAATATCTATCAAAAGCGCCCAGCTACCTACACTAATATTCATTTGAATAAATAGTGACCAGGACTCGCTACAAAACTAATGAAACTACTCCCTGCATGCAGCTCTATCACCCGTACCATTATCTAACGCTACTTAAACGCTACCACATTCATAATATCAAACGGTAGTCTAACCAATGACAATAATTCAAAACCATTCCACATCGAATTCCCCTACCCAACAACCAATCTACCCACAGCCACTCAACAATCACCGCACTTCCTCGATAAAAAAAGAACCTCTCTAAATCGATACATCTCGAAACAGCCGGAGCTCGCTCCCAGCTCCGCTTCCGCTATTGTATATGCAATAAAGCGACAAGCGAAGCTCGGCCAGGCCAAGTAACAGTACTCCAACCGACTTTGCTCTTTCTCTCCCGAGCGAGCGGCAAGAAGCTGCCGCAACAGCAGCAGCAGCTTGTCTCCTCGTCGTCGCTGTTGTTAGCCGCTCTCCTCTATACATATACACACCAGCAACCTACTGGACTTTAAGGCTCTCCTAGGCTTACGGTACCGCATTATAAACCGCTGCGCGCGCGGACCGCGAACGCAGTAAACTCCCTGATTTATCCGTCATCTCGCGCCCGCGCTTCTCTAAAACACCATAGACTCGCCGGCCTTATTGCATTAGGGCCGAGAGCTCGGTAAAGTACGGACTTTATCTGGCGCGCTTTTTGCCGGCTTATGCTGGATAGAAAGTATGTACACGGAGGCGCTGATGCACTTGGGTGTTTTTTTGAGTGCCGCTGGCTCGTATTATCGTCGGGGAGCACGAATTACGAGTGTGGATTGACCTGGATCGTTGTCCCGGGAGCCGGGGACGCGGCACTTTTACTTGCTAGGGGCCGTTAAGATTATTGGGTGTTGTTATATGCTTGATGATTAGCGGAGATTTATGGTGCGGCGAGGCGTCGCTGGTAAGTAGTTTTGGATTGGTGATTGATGTGGAGGCTGGAATTTATATCGAGCCGTCGATTAAACGCTTCGATGAAAAATAATTCGAAATTGGAATTCTTTTTCTGATCGATTGGCGATCGTTAAATGTGGAACATTAATATCTATATTTGCTTGATTAATCGTTCTTGATGCTTAGGCGATTTATTTGAAATTATTGAGATTGTTTCTCAATTTATTTTCTGTACAAAATTTCTATAAAAAATATCGAGATCGTATCTATTTTGAAAAGAAATATTGGATCTTTATTTTTATACTTGTATTACATCGTTAGCTTAAGACAAAAGGCTACAAAATTATAGCTTTTTACATTCCTAAGAAACTTATTATAACTTTCGTCTAATCACGGAAATTGAAGTGAAATCAAACGCTCAGCCGTTTTAGACATATTAATCTCAAGTCTATAAAATCGCACTTCTTGATATAATTGACTTTCCTCTACCATTCATCCACGTTACACAAACGATCGTTCGACGTAATAGCATAATAGATAAACGCCTATCGATTTCCATGGAGTAAATTATTTCACATTCAAATTTCTCTTCTCTAATTTTTAATGATCCTCATTATTCCGTGAATCGTTATTAAAACCCCTCCAATAAACTATCACATTTCACTTAATACTTCCTGATAAAAAGCATCCAACCTATCATTAAGACGCTAAACAATTCGGCCCATAAAGCCCGATAGTCACTTACCCACATTACAAGATCCACCTTTTTTATTGCTTTATAATCGTGCTCTTAAAACCGCTCGCGGCGCAGCAAGAACTTAATAATCCCGATGCCTCCTGCCTGGCCCCGAAAAACCGCAAAAAGTCCCCGTAAACTCGCCTTTCCCATCCACTGCAAATCCAAAACAAACCAATCCGACAAGCCTCACAAGAAAAAGACCTCAGCGCGCCATACATCATCGCGACGCCCGGCGAATTTCACCACGCGAGCACATAATTACCATCCGAACTTATACATATATAGACTTATCCGCCGGCGGTACAACACCAAGAGAGAAACGATACACAAATAATTAGACACAGCAGCAGCTCGGCTCGCTCGCAATCTCAGCGCTAGCCGAGCGCACAAATTAAATGATCACGAGTATAGTAGGCCGCTCGCGCGAACGATAAGGACACGCTCATAATTATTATTCGCCCCGCGCGTGTAGATCATACACGCGAAGCTCGCCTTTTCTATATCTCTATCTGCTAAGGGGAGGGAGAAGGAGAGAGCCTCGCGGGTGAACTACGCCGCGCGATACGCGCCAGAGAGCAGGAATGTAGGCGATGGCGAGGGATAGATATAGAAGAAGCAGCCCCTCGAGCGAGCTTCCTCTCGGCGCGTGTATATATACGTACACGTATATACGCGGTGCGAAGGTTCGCACTTGCGGTGAGATCGACGATATCGAGGGTTGGCCGCTCGGAGGTGTGGAGATTTTGCAGGGTGTTGCTGGGTTAAGGGCTTCTTTACGGGCTTGGGAGATAAAGCGCGGGAGGAGGGGTAGATGTGTGATTTATGGGGCTAATTATTTTTAGGTCGCTGTGCGGCCCCGAAGCTCGGGAGATCCCGCGTCGGCGGCTTTTTTAGGAAGCGAACGAGTTCTGCGATTTGCGATTGCGCTAGTGGGAGCGTTGTGTATAGTTTAAATAATGGTTTGTAGCGCGGCGGAGATAGTGATACGTCTGTTTTACCTGGGTGGTTTCGGGAGGGGGTATCGTTTTGTTGATTTTCGTCTGGCGGAATTGGCATTGACAATTTTAAAAATTCACTCTTAAATGTAACTATAAATTGCTAGTAATTAAAATTATGATTGAGAATATATATAACAATGATCGATCCCGCGATTACCGTGCACATTACAAATCATTAAATATAGCTACCGCCATAGATAAATCAAAGCATCACGACAGATCAACATTACAAAGCAGCTTTCACGAAACAACAATCGCCTGGCCAAAATAAAACATTAAATTCCCCTCAAAAATTAGCTTCCAAGCCATCGAGCACACCAGCTCTCTCAAAATAAACAATCATCAATCTCTCTCTTCTAAAACTTATGATCCGTAAAGGCCTCCTTTCAACAATCCCCGGCTCTCACCGGCGAACAATGCAGCGGCAGCACTTCCACTCGCAATAATACCCTCCTCTCCTCTCTCTCTTTAAAACGTATATACCTACATACACAGCGCAGTTCCTCACGAACGCGCTTGCGGTAATTTATAGTCCGGCGAAGATGCGCGCGCGATGCGCCGCCGCCTCCGGAGGAAGGATAGATTCCAGCGCTGAGATTTCTCTATTCGCGTGCTGTGTATGTACGTGGGCTGCAGGAGCCGCGGTGAGTGTATATGCACGGCGCATCGATCAGAGGCGCGCGAGCTGCGAGTTCGAAGGTGTCGGGGAATTTATATTGGGAGAGGACACAAAGTGCGGGGGTTCCTGCTTCTTTTTGCCGGCTAACGAGCTACATCGATCTGCAGGGCCATTAGTTACACTTGTCGCCGTTGCTTTTGACGTATGGGACGGAGAGTTGGGAGGGGGGTAATAATGTACGACACGAAAATGGCGTTTGAATAATTGATGATGGCTGGGGCGATGGTGAGGCTTTTGGCTTTGCAAACAACGTTTTTGCTGATATGGTGGGTTTTGCTGGGGTTTAAGTTTGTTTTTGCGGACTGAGGTGATATTTCAAATGGGTTGTGTAATGGCTGCTGCTTTGCTCGAGATAGTACAATGATATGATTGGCGGAAATTGTTTGGGATAATTTTCTTGTGCGTTTGCTGGAAAGAAATTTTAAAAGTACCTAGTAAAGACTAAACTCTCCAACATTGTTATTACTATATAAAAATCAACAAATACAAGTTTTGATATAAATAAGTTAATAAAATAACTTATATAAATATCAACGAATATAAAGTTTCTCTATATTTACATCAAAACTAGCAATCAACGTTAAACACAAATCTTTCAAACTGCCATTACCAGCATTGTTTATCACCATCCAGTCCCCACGGTGCCTCTAGCAGCAAAAACACCCCGGCTGCCGTCCATCCAATTTCACTTTTATTATTTTCTCGAAAGCAAGTCCCCGGCTCGGCCATCAATGAATTGCGTAAAAACTTGAAATGAAAATCACCGCGGCATCGCGTATTTTTAACGCGCTGCTCGCCAAAAAAAGGCGCACACGCATCCAGCAGCGACAGCACGGCGAAGTTCAAGCGCACGCGAGTTTTTTCCCGCTTTTCCACATCGGCCTCCACCTCCCGTCCGATAAATCGCGCGCTCTCGTTACATCTGCCATTAGCGTTCCTCGGAAGGGGAGAGCGAGTGCTCGCGTTTTTCCGATAAGCAGCCCGAGAGCGAGCGAGCGCGCAAGAGGCCGTGTATAAGGCAATGTCCCATTACGATCGCGCGATTGCATTTTACATTAGGAAATTCTAGGACGAGGCAGCCGCGCCAACGAGAGATATAGGTGTCCAAGCGGGACGCCTAATGAGATTCTACGCGACAAAGACGAGAGCCGGAGAGGTATATCTTCGTCTGCGCGCTACTCTCGTTTGGCGCGAGCGAGCCAGCTTCTTTTGCTGCGCGAGTGCTTTTTCTCGCTTCTATCTCGGAGCCGAGTGCGCTCGCCGATGCGTACCCGAGATGTTTGTAAGCGCTAGTCTGGATTGGCTTGATGGAGATTTGAAATTGTGTTCTTGGATGAGTTAGCGTTGTTTGGAATTGATTTATTGGATTGTTTTTATTGAAGACGTTTATTAATGGCAAAATAACGGGTTGGATGTGTTGGAGTAATTAATGCTGTTTGAAATTCGTTGTTTATTTAAGTCTTTGATCTTGCGCGTTCCTTACACATTGTTTGCATTGCAAACACTGTAGCTCAGCTCGCACAGGTCGCGCTGTTGTTCTAAATGCTAACTAAGTAACGACGTTTGCCGATCAACTAATGAGAATTGTAATTTGATTTGTAGATTTTGTTTTGAGCTTGAATTTAATTAACGGATGCTATGTTTAATTGGCTAATTAAACTAAAAGAATCGCACAAAGAACTTCAAGTAGTTTATGTAAATCCTTTATCTCCGCCACAATTGAGCAACGTCTATTAAAGAATGTTAATTTCAAACTATCGCCGCGCAAAACCTATCTTCCAATAAATAAAACACCGCCTTTTTTCAATCTAAATTTAAATCCCCATAATTCATTCCGAAAGCTCCAGCCGCGTCTCTCACAGAAAAAGCCCTCTACATATAAAATCCCCGTGAGCTCCCGTGTAAGGCAACGCTAATACCCTAGAGATCGAGAGCGCGCGGCAGAAAAACGTCGCGCTCCTCTCGTGAATCATCGCCGCGACTGGAAGATCGCCTTTAGCTCTACCGCCGCGAGAAGCCCGTTTTTCTCTTATCGACGCGCGTTTATCGACAATGAAATCGCCTTGATTCTCATCGCTTTAGCTCTGCGGGCAGGAGAGAGGCTAGACCAGAGCGCCCCTGGAGAGAGGCGAAAAACTGGAATGACTCTGAGCGGGGCTTGGCTAGTTGCCCCTTGAGAGGAAAACGTTTAGTAATGCGATCTAGACATTGGTTTATTTGCCGCGCCGCGACGTTCGTTTGTGTGCTTGTCGGACGCTGAAATTAGTTCTCTCCGTGGGATTTTTAAACTGACTGGTTCTTCTGGGATATTATATAGTGGTTTTTTTTTGCAATATGAGAGAAGCGAGTTTTCGATGCGTGTGGATGCGTAAATTAATCGCTGCGAAAGCTGCTTGCGGCTCGGGGAATTAAAGTGACAAATTTGACTGGTGGAAGAGTCGTGCGCGCCAGCATGAGAAAAGGCGATCTGAAAGGGTATTTGCTTAATGTATGGACGCGGCTCTGATTGTGATGTAAAGCGTTTCGATAATTAAATTTATCTTACGTAATCGCGTATGTAAATAATTTTGTAATTACTGATAAAGGAGATCTGATCGTCCATTGTTAGTTACGTTATAAAAATTCACCATGAAAAAAACTTGGTTACGTGATTTTTAATAGAATCTATCTTCTCGTTCAGCTAATTAAACGTAAGTCGAGACGTAAGTTGCGTTAGCATCCTAAATTCAAAAACACAATATAAATAAATTCATCCGAGAAACAAAAACTGCTCAGCACACATCCGGCATTTCCGAAACAACAAACCAAACCTCATCGATACACGCTCAATCACCATCGCTTTCTCGAACCCCGACACTAAATCACCTCGAAAAAGCCTTCCAAACAAGAACTAGCTCAAACCACACTTCCGTCTAGTTTCGACAATCGGCTCGCACACGACTCCCCGGAGAAATTACGAAAACCAGCCTCGAAAAACAAAAAGCAAACAAAGCTCCTGCACCAGTCAATGGGCCGATAATAGCCCGAGCAAACAGCCCAGCAGACTGCGCTTAGGCGCGCCCGTTAATACGGATAAAAGCCGAGGGGGACACGCGTGTAGAGCCTATATAGGTACACATAAAGGAGGCGCGGATGTGAAGGCGCTACGGGGCCAATCAGTGTCTCTCTCTCTCTTTCTCTCTCTCCCAAGCAAGATAGCATCGCGGCACCGCGCGCGTGACGACGATCCTCTGCCGCCTTGCAGAGCCGCTTTCACTTTCAGTCCTTGTCACGAAGCTCGCTTGCGCGCGCGACTCTTTTCATTCAAAATTATCGCGACACGCGCGCACGCCGGAACTCACACGTCCCCGTATACGTGCGACGTTTTTCTTTTTTTTTTTTTTTTTTTTTCTGTGTTCGTTTATAGCCGCCGGGCGAGGACCTCTATGTGCGCGTTGGGGTTCTTATCCTTACTTATCCGAGAGAGAAGCGATACGCGATGCGAGAGATTATTTTTTTCGCTTATGCGCGAGGTATAAGATCGGTTACAAAGCGGCCGATCCTAGCAGTTATCGTAACTGTAAACCGCGCTGCGCGTGCGCGAATATCTGTTGGTTTTGATCGGCACGGTTCGTCTCATTTTGACTCGCGGCCTTTTGAAATGGATGAAAAAAATGGGGATCGTAAGGAAGGATAAAAGCGCGCGGTTGGGTCGTTGCTCCCGGCTTCCTGTCATTTACCTTTTTTTTTTGTTTGCGAAGCCCCGATGGGGAGATATGCCGAAATTTTAGAAGATCTTTTGATTCTGCACGCTTTTTAGAGGTGTAAGCAGCTGCGGTCTGGCGGTCGCACGAAACTGGAGTGTTTCGGACCGTTATGGCGATCGTTAAAATTAAAAGGTTTCCGAAATTGGTCATTATGCTAATTTGACTCGATCTTCGATGCTCTTTGTGGATCCAGATTTTTTTTCGTAGGACCTCACAGGCCCGTGGGAATAGTGTTATGGTATCAAGAGTTACAGTTATTATTGAGACATTTAAGGAACGAAGATTCTTGAGATTTTGCAAAGATGACGTTATTGACACATTTTTTAATCGATTATTCAAAATTTATTATTTCGTGTCTACGAATTTCTTTTTTTTTTAATTTTTTTATTTAATAATTGTTTGAAAAGTTGCGGAAACGAGATACAGCATTCCTTATTACATGGGCATACTCTGTAAGTAGATACAGACCCTACATAGACAGACATCTCATAATACTCCAGTTATCTTAGAAATTTTAATACATTTTTCCCGAGTTTCCCACGAGATAAGTGAGCTTTTAAAATTTTATATAATGCAAGCCAGATAATTGATCTGTTAGTCGAATACCCGAGCATTCCCCATTACTCGTTCCTTATTTCATAAAAAAAAAAGAATTACTTAAAAGAACAGTGACATTAATCTGCAGTTAACGTCCCGACATTTATAAAAATGTTTACATAAAACAAAATGACAATCAATGCTTAACGAGGCTCTCTTTTTCCTCTGTTACAGGTAAATTAATGAAGCTCAAAAATAATCCTCCTCAAACCGGCCACAGTGAGTTGCAACTTTCTTTTTAAATTTACGATCCATATCCACATCCCGCGCAGAAGACGCGTTATATCATTTCGCCGGGCGATGATCAAACACAAATCACTCAGCGCTTTTCGCTCTACCGGCCATTTTTACGCCCAAATGCGGGTAACTAAAACGAGAACGTTTTCTCAGAGCGCGCTCAGCCGCAATCTCCGGAGCGGCTCTCGAGAGCTAAAACCACCGGCGCGATCAAAATACATAATCGCCCGTCTAACGAACTCTGGCTCGAAAAAACCATCCGCTCGCGCGCATTACCCGACCGCTCGCGCGATTAGCTCTCTCTCGCTCGGCGTAAACGCATAACTCGGCCTAGTGCCAATCATCGCCTCCCGCCGTCGGCGCTTAAATCCTCATCTCGAGGCTTATTTATCCTTCGATTTCGACGATCGGCCGGGAACGATTCCGCGTTGTGTATAGCTCAGGCACGTGTAGATAGACGTGTAGGGGCGAGGGGAGAAAAAAGGCCCTTCGCACGTTCGCACCTACATTATCTTGGCGCGTGTGTAATTGGCTGATCGGCGAAAAGCGAGAGGGAAAGAGCGAGAGAGTTGAGTACGCGGTTTGGGCTTTCGAAATAACAATGCGGCGCGGGTGAGAAAAATTGGCGTGGAGCGCGCGCTGAAATTTGCTTTCTTTGTGGCACGCACTTGAGCATGCGTTGGGTTATTGGGTTGTTAGAGATAAATGAATTCGCGCTTTTTATTCTCGAACAAAAGTGCGTTATTTATTGCGCTTTTAGAAATGGTTGAGGGTTTTAAAGAGGAAAATAAATTTTTTCCGCGTGCAAAATCTCGTATGTTTGATAGCTTTGTTTTGAGTCACGGTTGATCTTCAGAAACGAGTCGAAATAGTAATTTAAAGCTAACAATGCGGTGATGTCATGATCAGAAAACGCACGATCAATACCATTGCGTTATAAACGCACATCTATTTATTTAATTAACTCAGCCGCTTCGGAACAAGACGCCGAACAGATTTATGCAGTTTACCTACCGCGAGAGGCGATTTCGCCTCTAATTAAACGCATAAATCACCGATTGTCAAGCCGAAAATTCGCATTACAAAATCCCTCGCCTCATCTCCAGCCTCTTCCAATGCACGATTCGAATCTCGCGGAAGCACAAAGGATGAAAATGAAATTTCTCGTTATTTATAAACACGATCGCGCGGCTACGTCGACATCGATCTAACCATACGAAAAATCCCGGCGTTATACCAGGTTTCGAAACTGCGACAATAGACACGCGGCCCACGGCCTAAAAAACCCAGCTTTAACATCGACTGCTCGCGCACAGCGGAGGTATATATCGGATGCTTAATGGAATTGGGACGCACCAGGAGAAGCAAGAGAGAGAGAGAGCAGAGAGACGGACAGATCGCAGCTAGATATATAGAATGACGTAACGAAGGTGAGTAACGGTGGGCCGCATAGCCAAGGCGAATCGTGTACACAGAGAAAGAGCAGAGAGGTGCTTTACGTAGCCGTCGATTGTTGACAGACGAATGGACATCGGGCATTCTTAATCGCGATCGTTTATCGCTGCGCGCGCCCAGACATCGCGCCTTGTCAGCTTCTCTCTCCGATTTCTCTCCCTCTCTCGCTTCGCTCTAAAGACTCGTGTGTGTGCAAGCGAGCTTCTCAAGGCAGGGAGTATACTCGCGGCAATTAATTGGGCAATTAATTGCGTAGCGATTAATTAATGAAATGAATTAATCTGCCGGAGCCGCGCGCGAGGGAAAAGGGGAAATTCCTGGGCGCAGGCGCAGCCTTGATCGTTCGTTTACCCGGCTTTTTTCGTTCAGTTTGCTCGGCGAGCCTGGGATTTTTGCAGCGTTGGGATACAGGTACGTGGATAGTTTGTCTTTCGGTCGACGAGGAAGCTAGCTCGCGACGGGTGCATATGTGTGTAAGCGAGCGAGAAAAGTGAAATTGACTCTGGGTGGATAGGGAAATTTAAGGATGCTCGATGGCGTTGGAGAGGTGAGGCTTGTTCGGCTGGGAATTTATCCGTGTACCAGAAGAGCCAAACGCGGAAAATGGCTGTACTTCGCGCGGTTTTCGCTAATTGACACGGCGAGGCTTGGCGCTGAGTTTGGATGGGAGAAATGGTACGGCTTGGAGGAGATAGGAGATTGTTTGTGAAACTAGTTTTCGGCCGGTGAAAAGTGCTGTTTTGATAAAAATCGTGAGAGTTTGGTTCGGGTGAAAAGTGGGTAGCAAGATTTCAAAATAGTTTCCGTTTGAACATTGATGTGAAAATAATAAGCGCTTTTTTATGCTCGATAAGTTGTTTACTTTTAATATTCTGATCTGAGTTTATGGTATTGTTTGAAAGTGAATGTATACACAATAAAGCCGTGTGTATTTACGCATGGATCATTTTTCTGCATTACTACAGTATCAATGCGGATTAACGTCAGTACGTGCAATTACTCCACTTTTGCATATTTAAATACTTACATAAACTCGAGTAATTCAATATTGTTGGCTTTGAGTTATATAAATAATTGATTACATTATGCAAAACAAACATCTCTCCTTTACAGAAATCCAAAAGAATCTGAAAATCTCGTTACGCGCGCTAAGTATCACGGAAAGCACTTATGAATTATAATCCTCTCTCTCTCTCTCTCTCTCTCTCCGAAGATCAGACATTCTTCTTTCAACAACAGCTCCAAGTTTCCCTCCTTTTACGCCTCAACAAAAGTGAAATTCTATAATCGAAAGCTCATGTCTTATTCATTACCCGCACTGCTCAAAGAAGCGTCAATTAACGATATACACCCATCCCCGCGGAAGTCCAGAAAAATCAATTAAATCCCACCGAGCATCCACCGCTCTCCAGAAATAAAAAAAAATCCATCCGCCGTGCTCTCATTAAAGATTGCGACAATATTCATCTCGCGTGCGCAATCTAATCCGATATGAAATTTCAGCCAGCACGCGACTGCCTACTCGCTTCGTCGGGGAGGATCCGCGCATGTAAGCCTCTCTCTCTGTTATTAGGAAATTCCACTTTTCATTTCCATTAAAACGCGCGCGTTCGCTCGCGCAAAAGACGCCGCCGCTGGCGGCGAAGGTATATACGCGGAGGAATGCGATCGGCGAGGAGCTCGCGCTTATCTCGCCGCCTGCGCGCGGCTTTTTCGCGCGCGCTCCACGCGGCAGCCGAACGATAATCGACACGGCGGCCGAGTTCAATCATTCAAGTCGGTTATATATCGCGTGCGCCGCGACGAGAGAGGCGGTGCGCGCATATGGATAGCTACAATTGAGGAGAGAGCGAGTGGAGGTATATGTGCGATGATATTGTTTTCATGTGTTTGGAGGGGGATGGATGTGTTAGTGGTAATTTTTAGTTGTGGGTTTGGTTGGTGAATGCTGAGGTTTCTTGTGTTGAGGGGTCGGTGTCGTTTTGTAGGTAGGGAGAGATGTGAGTCTGTGGATGGGGAAGGCAAAGGCGGTGTCTTGTCGTGAGGGTATTTTACTACTGATCGAGGCGCGTGTCGTTTGTCTCGTGTGTCGAATTATGTTGGTGATATTCATGAGGATTCGTTGATTGTCTGATGTTTGTTTTTATTCTGGGGAGACTAATTTCTGATCGAGAGATAAGTTTGGAATTAATTCAAAATGGGAAGTAGAATCGGTGAGTCGAATGAGGTGGGACAAAAAATATAACTGTTTTGAAGTAAATACCAGCTAGCGCCACATAAACAAGCTATGGATTACATACTACGATTTGTGCTTACGTATGCGTATTAGGAAAAATAAAAATAATGATTAAAAATGTATATTAGAGGTCGTATTTTAGTTTTATTAAAAATCTAAAACGTTCCAGGCGCGAGCGAAGTTAATTTATTAGCAGCTATAAGTGTTACAAAAATCAACATTAAAAATATTTTCTTATCGAGGAAAATTATAAAACATTCTAAATAATCGATTCTTTACGAGCGTTAAATTATCTCGATTAACGTATTCACAGATATCAAAAAATTAATATTCCATTATGAAACACATATCCATACATAAACATCAACAGGTTATTCAACCAAAGCCGAAAAATAAAAAGCAGTCGGACCGACAAAGCAGCACTACATTGGGCACAACCATTAACCTCCGTCAG
>JAPYZA010017423.1:0-14959 GCA_030522685.1 Eupelmus azureus
CGCTTACAGTCACACCACCACGCAGTGCCAGAGAAGGCATCTGCTTATTCTGTTACACTCACGGGTTATAGCTGTGAATACTTCTTTCCGTGTATTTTTATTAAATTTATGAAAAATTAAAATTTTTTAAATTATAATATAAATAATAATATTATATTTATCAGGTTATTGAAAGTTTAGATGATACGATGAGTATAATGAGATACTCTTTGTTCGGGGCTGGTGTTTTGTTGCATTTGCTATACTTATGTTGGCCAGCACAGAATATTTTTGATCATTCTTCTGATTTATTTAGGCATTTGTAAGTATACTCGAATATTTTGGGGTAATAAATTTTTAATTTAATATATTTACTTATTATTAGATACATGAATCAATGGTACGGCACATCAAAAAGAGCAAAAATATTAATGAAAATTATGGCGATATGTTCTTTGAAACCTTGCACCTTAACAGCTGGAAAAATGTTTATGATGAATTTTCAAAGTTATTCAAATGTAATTATTATAATTACAACTATTAAAAAAATTTTAATAACTATACTTTATGAAATATTTTTGATTCCAGATAGTGAGAACAGCAGGATCATACATGGCAGTTGCTATTTCATTTCGTTAATAAACCTGTTTCAAATATTTTGAATTGAATATGTAAATTTTCCATAATAAATTTATTAGAAATATCTAAATATAAACAATGTTGTTTAATATACAAATTGCACAAAGTTAATGCAGTTACTATTAATCTTTTTTTATTTAATTTTTTTAAATTAAAATTTTTTTTCAATCATAATGATTTTCAAATGAAATTTGATCGATAAGTTAAATTTAAATTAATCGATATCTATTTAAACTTGCCATAAAGACGCTTCTATACGTTGAGCTGCGGTGGTGTTGGTTCCAGATGTCATCATATATATTTAGCTACATATAGATATACTCAGCGTCTCTGCAATATAATATATTATATTGGTACTGCGTAATGTTTAATTAATTAATCAAAAAGTGAAGTGTACTGTGCTTAATAATGAAGATATAGTAAAACTTAAAATTCTGAAAGAAATATATTTAAGGAAAATATAGCTAGAAGCTATTAAACATCCAGATTTTAAACCAAACAGCAAGCATGGAATATGCGCAAACCAAAATTATTATTTTAAACGTAATAAATCAATCTTTAAATAAAACTATTTATTAACAAATATTGTTATTTTTTATTTGTCGATGCTAACCTCTCTACTAATTGTTTCTTCATTCTATTTTGCGAAGCATTCTATTTTCGTAGAAAATCCGTGCATTACTGTTTCACCCTTAATTGTCGTAATACTCTTCTTTAGACCCATAACTTCCTTGGACACAAGTACAGCTATATGTATATACAATATATATGTTGACAACTGAATTTAACACCATCACGCCCTTTGTACATTTTTTAATTGGAGTTCGGCTTTCCGATCGGACGGCCAAGGTTTGATTCCCGGGTGAGTAAAAAAGGATTCAAGTTGTATAAATTTCGTTAATTTTTAATTTATTACATTGAAAAAAAAGTACGCAATTTTCACTACTTTTATTCACAGTTCTTGATTAATTTTAACCAATAAATAAAAACTTATTAACTTGTGCTTTAATAGTCTAGAGGACCGAGCAATGTTAAAAATAAAAATTAAATAAAGTTCTTATCATTCTTAGAATTGCGAATAGTTACACGTCGGTAGTACATTATGCATGCAAATTCTAGAATGATTGAAATTGTTCTTTAACCTGTTTTAAAGTGGGCTCGTAGATCTTTTATTATACGCTGAAATATTTAAGTTTAAATTGCAGTTATTATCGATCTATTGCTACCGAATAACATACTACTCTTAATAGAAGTTCACATTCGATGTACACAAGATTTAGTATACTTATAAGTATCACCGAAAAAAAATGAATAGCGAACAGTTAAAAGTTTATGAAAATCCATATTTTAATTTAAATAGAACTCTATTAAGTCTTACCGGATTATGGCCATATGCATCTAAAACAAATAAGATCATGTTAAGAATTTTCATGATAGCGTCAACAACGTTATTTTGCACACCTCATGTAAGTTTATAATAATTATTAGTTTTTAACGTTTTAAAAATATTTCATATTTTTATCCTGATCTGTTGCTGATAAAAGCTCTTTGAATACATCAAAATAAATAGTCACGAATATCAATCGCCAAAAGGAGTTTATAGCGCGCATGTGTTTGTACCTACCTTATTTATTTTATCATTAATTCTTCTTATTTTTTATAATTTGGCCAGAGAAATTTAGTTTTACTTCCTGAAAATAATATCATTTTAATTATAAAATTATATTTCATTATTAATAGTATTGGTTCATTTTTTGATATCGACCTTCTCTAAGCACTAGGTATTGAAAGTCCATAACTTTTCCACTTAAATTCTCAAATAAAGTCAAAAATTCTATAACATATAGATTGCAGGTAGAATGATAATAATATAATAATGTATAAATTAAGAAATTAAAAATGCATTACTCAGAATAATGAATAAATACATAAATTCTTTTACGTCTTATATCAGGAATAAATATGTAGTATATGCAACTTGTTAAATAGTTTATGTTTTTTTTTGTTATGCGTACTGTTTCTAATGTTTTTCGATATCGTGAATTTGGTGATCATTAATTTAAATTTTCAGTGTTCTTATATATAAGTTAATATATTTGTCTTACATCTATTCCTTTAATAAGGATTAACAAGTCCTAGTCTGGCTTTTCTTTTACAGTATTTATTAAATATTCTTATTAATCATATGACATTCTGCATAAAAATTTTTTATTTAACATAAATAATTGAAACAATACAGGTATAAATAAAAATTATTTTTATTTTCCAGTTTCTTGCAATAAATATGTGGTGTGGTACAGATGTAAGCCTATGCTGTGAAAATATCAGTGCAGTGGTTTATTTGGCGGCAGTAACTATGAAATATGTGACGACAATAATATGTGAGGAAAAGGTGTTTGATATTATTTATTTTGTAAACAAATTTATTGATATAATGGTCATAATAAGTACTTAAATCGAAGATTTTATAAAGTAAGGTACAAACAAATATTGCTACATATGATTACTTGCGGTTTTTTAATATCTTACTTCATCCTAGTATACAAAATTATGTAATAAATATATCAAACTTTTAAGAAGTAGAAATGTTTATCAGGAGTGCAGGTTTTTGATTTTGAATTTTAAGAAGACAATATTTGAACGAGCCTTATTAATTTAATTAAATTAATACATTTAAATTCGTATACAATTTTAAATGCGAATTAGCTTTCTTTAACATAAAACCGCATAAAACAATGAGCTATATTTTGTATTAATAAGCTCTATAATAATCTACGTTAAACAAATTATATAATAATATTGTTGCTTATTTAATAAGTTATATTCGCGGACCGATGTTAGATATTTGCGACCGGTGAGTGCTTTTATACGCTTTGTAAATTTTCGTCTGGAATTCATTTTTAACAGATAAATTGTAACAATAAAGTAAAGATTCAAAAATATTTTATATTTTGTTATAAAAATATTTAATTTTTTATAAGTAATTTGAATTTGAGTTTGTTATAACTTTATAAGTTGCAGTATAAATTCCCTTTATAAAAGATTGGGACGCCTTGCATCGTTAGCAGTTTAAAACCTTTTGTGATTGATATATTTATTTTTTGTTAGTTAAAATCCTTATACGAACTGTTGGCACGAAATTGGTTAGAGATTAACGATCCAAAAGAACGAGAAATAATGGCCAAGTATGCAAAAGAAGCAAAAGAAATAAGTTGGGGTTATATAGGTAAAATGTTTTGTTATCCTATTATAATATTATACTGTCTGCTCTTACCATAGTATCGGTATGAATTTTTTTTTATCATTATGAAATATAAAAAGAAAAAATAATATGTTTGGGCAATCAACAGAATCGATTTATTTAATTTATACTACCAAGTGAATACTATTAATCGAGTAGTTTTATTTAATATAAATGTAAATAATTAATTGGCTATAATTTTAAAGCAGCGAGCAATAAAGTGGACTTTATCCCCCGGGTCAATAAAGTGGTCTTTATTGTCCGCTGTTCTGTTTATTGCGCGCCGGTCTGAAAATTATCACTTTACGCCCGCTTTTCAGGTCAATGAAACGCGAAAATCGTGCCTGTATTAAATAAAACATTATATGCACCTCTGGAGTAAAGTCGCACTCGCTACGCTTGGCCAGCTAATGTACCCCATAATGTACTAATATCCACCTCAGGAATAAAGCCGATTATTCCCTCGGGTGATTACTGCCCTCGCTTCTCTCGAGCATAGTAAACTACCCTTTACTCCCTTGGCGCATAATGTACTATTAATGTATTCCTTTTCTTACTTTTTTAATACTATATGATTTGATTATAATCTTCTCTTTCTTATTCTACTTTTGCATTCAATATTTCTTTCTAAATAGTTGGAAAATCTGAAAAGATTAATACTTACCCTGGTAGAAATTTCCCCAATCAAATTGGCCAAGTCTTTAAAAATAGGCTAGTGGATGTCTAATTCTTCACAGTTGGCCAACCGCTGGTCAAAAAATTATAAAACGAATGATCGAAAATGCTTTATTTCATAAAATCGAATTATATTGTTATTTTCAGTATTCGTAGGATTATGTGCATCGATAGTTAGTCAATTTTGCTTAGGGAGCGTAGTTCTTGATTTAATTATGCCATTAAATGAATCTCGACCAAGAAACCTTGTAACGAGAGCCGAATATATTGTAGATACAAATGATTACTTTTATGAAATATACATAGCTTACTGTTACATCTCTGGCTTAACCGTGGGACTAATAACAGCAATCGATACGATGTATAGTGCGGTTGTTCATCAGAGTCTCGGAATGTTTTCTATCGTCAAGTAAAATTTACGCAACATTTTATAAATTACTTTGAATGTCTAATATGCACAATAACAAGCATAAGAGACTTATTCTTATAAGAAAAAAGAGTTAAAAAAAGAACCGGCTCATTTTTTTATGACATTGTATTAATTTCAAAGAGTTTTCTTAGTTTTCAGTTAGTAAATTTTTTAAAAAATTCACTCTTTACGATAAAATGATATGATTATATAATAACAAAATATTAATAAACGTGATATATTATGATAGATTCAATTGAGTAGTACCAAATATAAAAAATGTGGAGAAAAAAAATTGTTTGCTATTTCATAAAATTCGTTATTTTTTAGAAATCAAAATTTTATTAAGCCCATATAAAATCAAAAATTATTTATTTAAAATTGAAAAGCTTAAATTGTATGCGTTATAGAAAATGTGGTGAAAATTTATTAAGTAGTTTAGAAACTAGTAGGGGATATAAAAAACGGATCTTTCACGCACACTCACGTATGCACACACATACACAGATTTTTTAAAACCCCTTTATTCTGAATTTTCTAGGCGATAGAATTGAACAGCGAAAACACAAACGAAAATTTTTATCAATGCAAAGCTTATTTTTTGAGATAACAAAATGTGAAAACAATATCAAATTAAGTAGAATAATAAAAAAATACGAAGAAATTGAGAAAAAAATAACACAGCGTAAAATATTGAAATATGGAGAAAAAGTTAAATCGTAATTAATAATAAACCTTTTTTATTCATATTCGTATTTTGAACAACGACATCAACTACCGCGTTTCAGTTCCAGTCATACAGGTTACTGGGTTACCTTCGCTCGCACTTCATGGACTAAAGTTCGGGAGTTCAATAAATAAGAAACTCGTACAAATTGGCGGCAAATAATTACACTTACCACTCGTATTGAGAAATATTTAAATTCTCAGCTTGCTTCAGTAGAATTCATTTTTCTAAGTAAATAAATGTTCACAGTTGAGTCGAAAATGAAGTACTAAGTACACTCGGTGTCACGGTTTTTATTATCCGGATTTTAATTATAAAAAAGGTGGAAACGCGCTATCGCGTGGATTCGAATCTGGGCCCGCGAAACTCCTCCGCGCCGAAAGCGAGTGCTCTAATCACTGAGCTAACTCCCACCGATGCTCGTTGAGTTTCGTATTGTCTACATGTCGTGCGGCTATGCATTTCTCCTGAGTCGTCACTTCTGCACACGTGACACTCGGTGGCAATTCTATCTGCCGGAATGTTAATTTAAATTTTTGAATTTTTTTTTGGGATAAGGTTACAAAACACTTTTTGTAACCTTATCCCTCTCTCTCTCTCTCTCTCACGGTAAAAGAAGCCATGACTAACCTTATACTTCAATAAAATTTCAAAAATTCAGATGAACATTTCGGCAGATAGAATTGTTACCGAGTGTACATGCGATGTTAAATAAGCTCTTCTCTTTAGAATAATAAATGGAATAATATGAAACAATTTAATATTTTATTTTTACTTACACTCTAATCTATTCGAAAATTTTTAAATGGGTTTCAACGAACGAATAACTAAATTTTGTATAAAACAGATAATTGCAATTTTCATCTTTACCTTTAGTTTTTTAATTATTTAATTGTAAAAAATTAAAAACATATTTATTTGGCACGCCAGCTTAGTTCCCTTATTTAACCTTAAGAAATTTAGCAGTTCAAATCTTTTTTATAGACATCGATTAGTTAGAGCAATTTCGAATGAATCAGATGAAGATGCAGCATGTAGTATACTTATTTCGGCTATTACAATCCACAAACAAGGTCTACAGTTAAGTAATAGTTAATAATTTAAAATTATTTATTTAGATATTCGTTTTTATCGTAAAACTAAAAAACTTCGCTTCCTGCATTCTGTTTTTCCTTCAAGCACATTTGCTATAAAAGTCCTATAAGTGGTTACCTATGGATGTTCTACAGATTTTTTATAGGGTTTCCCATAGGAAGTCTTGCAGAAATTTTGCACATAAATTCTATTGGATTTTTCGTTGGATTTCCTGCAAGAGTTCTTACAGGAAGCGCTGCAATATGAAATGAATTTTTCTTATAAAATCTCATAGGATCCCTGTAGATTTGCTTATTGAATTTGCTTATTGCAGGTTCATAAATGTGATTGAGTCTTCGTACGGTTTATGTATTCTAGTTTTAACTGCTCTAACGTTGCTTCTGTCAATTATAGGTTCAATCGCTGTACGTCTAAGATTTTAATCTATAGAAAACTAAAATTGTATCGTATTTGATAATAATTTTAAATTTTTTAGATAATAGAACAGGCTATGGTTCAAGTAAAAGAATCGTTTAGAATGTCGTTTTTCGGCCTTGGAGTAATACTCCATTTATTATTTGTCACATGGCCGGGACAAAAAGTCATAGACGATACTAAAGAACTGTTTACCTCCACGTAAGTATAGAAAAATTAATAAATAAAATTTAAATGAATAAAATTTAGAACATGAGAGCAACAACAAATCATCAATAGAAACATGTTATTATGTATTTAATCATTTTTTATGCAAATAATTAATAAAAGATATCACAATTAGGTACATGAACAGGTGGTACAGTGTACCGCAAAAGGCAAAAAAATTATTATTGATTATGATGACGCGATGCTTAAAACCTAGTACTTTGACAGCTGGTGGAATTTACGTTATGAATTTTGAAAATGTGGCATCTGTAATAATTAATAAATTCGATTTTTTATTAAATTTTTATACAAACAGAAATATTAAACAAATTATTAAATTTCTAAAAATAAGATTTATTTTTTAGGTATTAAGAACATCAGCATCCTACATCACAGTTGCTGTATCACTCCGTACATAAAATTTGCAAAAATCTAGAAAATTTTAGAGCGGTATCCCTCTAATTAAAAGGAATCATATTTATTTTTATTTTGTAATCGTAATTTAACTTTTCAAAGGAAATATTGAAATTTTAGCAATAAGAATCCGATGTGGATTTATACTACTTGCCATTAGTATTTTTCCACATATAAAATTATTTATTGTTCAAGTTCGTACAAAAAATAAGATTTTTACGTAAATTCTTTTAAATAATAGTTTTATCAATAAAAATTGCTTTAAATAATTAATTTTCTAAAATGTTTTTCTAGTAAAATATAAAAATAACATATCTCAAGATAAATATAAATTCTGACGTTATAAATATAAAGAAGAGTTATTTGAGTGAGTAGAGCAAACAACATAATGATGTAGAGTTAATAACTCGAAAATTTTGAAAATCATGTCTGGGTAGCTTGTTGAGACAGTGTAGCTTGAAGCTATGAAGTGTTCGGGGTGCTGTAGTTAAAGAAAGTCTTACAAATTACATGTACCAATGGAGCAGCTGATAGCCTTAATAGCGCTAGAAATAGCGCTTTTCATAATTTAATGAGCTGAATCTCCTAGTTGTTACCAAAATATGATCATTCAATTTATCATATTTGTTGTAAAATAAATAAATATGCGGATAATAACTGGAAATATGCGGGATCGTTTAATTTTCATATTAAATTAACTTTTTTTTATGTGTTATGTCATATTTATTATCACACTAGTTATTCTTTTAATGAAGTATATAGACTTTTCACATTCAGTCTAAGACTGATAATAACATCAAAAGCTGGGAAATTCGGACAAGGTGCATTTATCTTAAGATTAAGACATCCTCTTAGCTAGCTGAGCTGTTAAAAATCTCTATCTTGATTTTCTTTATACCTATAAAATTAATAATGTATAAAATTCATAATGAAAATCTATTTTGTTAATTAGATATTGTTTAATAATTTTTATCTTGATTAGTAGTTTTTTTAATCATCGTACCTTAATTTATTTTTATAAGTTTTCATTTTCTGATTTATACATAGCCGGTTTGTTTTAACACGATTGCTGATATTTTATATAAGTAGTACATAATGTAATATGTATATTGTATTTTGCTAAAATTAGCACAAATGAAGGTTGTCTTAAAGCTAGCAGTATCAAATTTTGTATTTTGATTATCCTCAAAATTTCAAAACTTTTACATTAGAATGAACAACTTAAGACCTCTAGAAACATTTCCTTTTTACTTAAAAAATTTAAAACGATATTAGTAATTTAAAATATTAACTTAGTTCAAACTTATTTAAATAATCATTTGAAGAGTAAGTAGTTTTAAACTGTAACTATAAATTTTACAAAAGAAAGTATGTTTTTACATCTTTGAATAAAGCAGCTTATAAACAGGATATAATAATTTTTCTTATTATGCATGTAAATTCCAGTGCATCATAAGTTATTTAAAATTGGTTTAAACTTAAAAATACATTTAAAATTTTATGTAATGCACTTAACTTATAGTTTCAGTCAACTACTACTGAATAAAAAATCATATTTAGCAGTATTTACGACAAGCACAGTATAAAATTTAGTATACTTGAAAACGAATTGAAATAACGATGGATAACGATAAATTAAGTGTTTATGATACCGTGTACTTCAGGAAAAATAAAGCACTCTTAGAGCTTATTGGATTATGGCCATGGGCATTTATGAAGGACAAAGTTATTCGTCGAGTTTTGATACTATCTGCATTATTTCTTTTTATTTGTCCTCACGTAATGTTGAATTCTAAAATTGAATGCATAAAAGTATTTTAATTGAATGCATAATATTTCACTTAAGAGAAAATATAATAAGTCTCTGTAGACATCGAAGAATATAAACATCTTTATATGGTTAAAATATCATTCGAATAAAAGAATAATAATTTAAATAAATTAATTTAATTTTATTCTGTATGTAGACTCTAAATTGGACTTTGACGAGCCAAGATGTTACAATTAAAAATATAGTTATCTCTAAGAAGTGCGAAGCATTCAAACCTTCAATTTAGAGTCTACATACAGAATATCATCATCAACGAGCAATAAATTCAGTTTTCAATATAATTTAATTTTACTCTCAAAGTCAGATTTAGAAAATATCACTTTTACAAATTTAAAAAATGCGTTTTTCATCTTTATTTTTCAAGTACGTAAATTCATAGAAAAATAGTGTAGAAGATTTAATTCGATTTTACAAAAAAATTCTGGAGTTTTAAGGGAGTTTTGATAAGAAATAGATTTTAATGAAATTTTATTTACTTTTAAGTAGCTTCTAGAATATTACTATTAAAATATTGCGAAACAGCAGTATAGAAAATTGCATTATTGCCATCTTTTTATTTACATTTTTTAAAGCTGTTTTCATTTAAAAATTTGTTTAGTAGAAGGTGAATGGCTTAAAAAACATATTTATTGTATTTCAAAATATTTATTGCGTATGACTAAGTTGAATAATCAATAAGTTAAAATCAAATTACTTATTGTAATTGATTCATTTATAGATAAATTAATTTATTTAATAGTGAAAATGAACTATATGCACTTCAATAATAACGTACACTTAATAAAAGAAAAATAATACATTCAAATTTGCGTAGCAATATACCAAATAAACTTCTTTAAACATAATTCATAATTATTATCTTTGTACAATACGGTGACTGTAGAAATTAAAATAATCAATTTAAATAATTTTTACAGTTTTTATGTAGGTTACTGTATTTGCTTTTTTATAATTTCTATTCCTTTTTTTCTCATTATTTGTGTTATCTTATTTGCCGTCAAAGTGCACGAACTCATTTTATTTATCTTACTTATAAGGAGTAAATCGAGCTAAGGAGTAAATTTTGACATGGATTTACTCGTTAACTTTTAGAAAATACTCTTCTTTGTTATATTTGGATATTGGTCTTCTTATATTTGGATGCATGAAATAAAATTTATTTGCTTCTAAAATTTACTTAGTATTCAAAATATCTTATTTGTAAAAACTATTTTCTCATGAAAAATGTTATTTATTTCATGATAATAAATAATTTTATTTAAAAAGTTTATTTAAAAATTAGTCTAAACCAAGTCTATTATAGATTTTTAGAATGGTTCAATTTTGTAAGAATAAAACAATTTTCTGTTTATCAAAAATAGTAGGAAATTTCATAATTAAATAATCGATGAGCAGTAAATGAAAAACGTAAATAATCATATTCAATTTATTATTTAGATAGTGGGAATGAATATATGGTGCGGTAAAAATCTAGAAGTATGTACCGAAAATATAGCTGGACTAAGTTTTTTTATAGTAATAATTTTGAAGTATTCAGTTACGTTTTTATGCGAAAAAGAGGTATGTAACATTCATCACTTTTAATATATTTCATAATTTTGCTATATTTTATAACATTATAATAAACTTATAATTTATAATATACAACCGATTTCATTATGGGCAAAAACTGTATATAAGTCCTTAGAGTTCCGAATCTCAATGTTGAGAGTGCGTAGGGCATAGTTAATATGATGCGGGTGTTGATCAAGATGCTTAGGGACTTGAGGCTACCCTAAATATGATTTATTTCATTATCAATTTAATAAACAACAGAGAAATGTCGCCATTAATCTTTAAATTATATGTTCTCAAGATTTTGTTCCACGTCGATTATACGGTGAAGTGCATTGGTTTTAATTCGTCCAAATACGGTCCTAAGAAGGGCTGTATGTTTACGATTTTCATTATCTTTTACACATTATTTGGCCAGACGGTGCACCTTGGCTTCCAGGAGAAGATTTATTATTGATCGATTCACTCTCAAGGCCTTTTAGGAACCATGCATTGTTCCCCCAGACTTTAGCTCATTCGCGAGCGATTCGACAGCGAGCTGGCGTATCGTTCTCGGCTATGTTGACTTAATTCGATTTACCCCGAACTTCGTGGTCTGGTAGAGAAGATGTCACGAGTATGGAGATTGTCATTCTTGCCAATCTTTATGATCCCAATTCTTCTGTTGATACGCCTGGTTTCATCTAATTTTAAATTTTGGCGAAAGTATAATAAATCTGGGAAAAGCCGTCGAAATATTGACAAGTAGTACAAACATCTTGTTCGTTGAAGAACGATATTTTTTACACTAATTATAAGTAGCTGCAATTTCTACACGACCGAAACTGTTATATTGCATAATAATTTAGTATACTATGTATAATGACGGGATTAGTTTAACAACTGTTTATAGGCCTGTTTTTTTTTTTTAATTTGTACTCTTAAAATGCGCATCATTAATTTTTTTTAAATTAATACAGATAAAAATAGTTTATGGATTAATATCTGATAATTGGAACACAGTGGTAGATCATGAGGAAAAGGCAATATTAATACAATATGCAAATAGAGCAAATCTACATTCTTTAATCTACACAGGTATACATTTTAATGCATATTCTTCACGCACCCGGGCTAATCGTGAATAAAGCAATGCTGCTATTCTCGATCACTCGGAAATAAAATATCATGTTACTTGTCTGGAAATAGTGCTCTATGCGTACATGAGAGTGCAAATTATTCTTAATAAAAAAAAACTATTAAATCCTATTAGATTCTCAATATGATTTATGTTAAAAGAATAGGGGATCAAACTGAATTTAACAGATTTTTAAACGTGGAATGCCCTAGGCATGCCGTATGAGCCGTAAGCATGCCGCCAACATGTGCGGAGCATTTTTTTCTCAGATAAATAAAGCAGTATATTTTCCTGAATGTCGAGAAAAAACTTTCTTTTCATCGGGATGTACTACAAAATCTTATACTGAACTTATGACACAAAAAAGGTTTCATGCCTATGCGTTTATGCCGACATATGTGCTGCACATGCCTCTTCGCTCATGTACAGCTCACGCAGAGAGCATACCTATGGCACATAAAATAAGAATCGAGAAGAGAGAATAATTTAAAAAGCAAGCATCACAGAGAAAAATGACTTCGACAAAAGTTGCAGAATTTTTTCCTAGAACTTTAACGGTGTTATTAGATTTGACTTTGACCTTCGAGGTTATTTCAAGATCAAATTTGTTTTTTTCCATTTCCGGTGTCAAAAGTATACGTTGTTGATTGAAAAATGAATTTAATTTTTAAATGACCATGAAAGTCAAGGACAATGTCAAATGAAAGATCAGTACTAGATAGACAGGGAACATTCTTTAAGTATTTGATTTTTTATCGCTATTCAGTTATACCCGAATAATCGTGTAAAAAGATTATAATATATTAGAAACGAAAAACCAATCGTCTATGAAATTTCCGCGTGGCCGTTAATGGATTAATGTACCATACCTTATATACTGATAGCGGAGTCTATAGTTACTATTACTCTTTTTTTTCTCAGTGTATGTTACTATTTGAAAAGATGGAGTTGACCTTGAATTACTTTGGAAATCAAGATTAAGGTTAAATCTAAGGTCATCGTTACTTGTCAAAGCACAAATAATCGTACAAATTTTTTCTTTAATGCGTACTTTTTACATTATTACGTCGTCTCGGCACTTAATTGACATACTGTATAGTCTGTATTATTCACTCCATGCATAATATACTGCTTTTTTATCTATCAAAATGATGAGTTTATTTCCAGACTGCAAAGAAACAAGCACCAACCTCCCCATTCTTTCCTCCGATAAACTGCTACGTACACCAGCCGACGGAAAAGATCTGGTATTTTTCTTGCAATTGCGAATTAAATACATAACTTTTATGAATATTATAAAAAATTAGCACTCGAGAGCAAGGCGGTCTATAGAGATCGATTCTCTCAGAAACTTTTAATGTTAGGCTATGATTCTCTCAGAAACATTTAATGTTAGGTTATTATCATGGTAGACATTTAATGTCATACTTTGGCGCCCTTATTATGCCCAGGGACAGAAATCCGTCGGACAGAAAAATATTAGTATAAAAACCAGAACTTATCGATATTAGCAACATTCTAACACGAATAATTTTGTTAATAAAGTCAGTGGAACTTTTTGAAATCCGGACTTGTTAGCTTCTAATAAAACATAAAGTTTGTAGAAAAAAATTTTCCAACTCATCCAATATATTTACCATATAATATTTATGGATTTCCGTTTAATAATATATAGATTTGTACTTCACGCTTTCTTAGTTACAATTCTGCTGCACTACGCTGCTGTAAGATTCAGTCGCAATTTTGTTGCGTAGATCTGTTGCAAGCTTTTGCATTATTTATGCTCAAATTCTCCTCCTTAAGTTCATACAGTTTTCGTGGTTTTCTGAATGCACTTTTTAGTCCAGTAAAAATAGGCCTGAAATCGACTTGTCTTGCTATAGGTTACATTTTGGATGTATGGTTCTTTGATCCGTTTTAAAACTTTCTACAGAAGTAAAAAGTCCAAAATGCCCGATAGTTCGAGATTTCACGATGCAAAATTTTGTTTTTGAAATAACATTTGAACTAAAGGAGTTAGCAAAAAAAGGATTGCGTCATATTGTATATCGCAAAATTTTACATAAAAAATATGTATATAATATTTCGTTTTGTCAACTATTATGCATTACAATATTCATAATAATGAATTGCTTGCAAATATATATATAGCGCTCGGTCAGCTCAAACTTAAGCGTAACAAGGTATAGTTGAAGTATAGAATGGTATTCAATTATTTGAAATACTTTTGAAATAAAATATTTATGATACAAGATGTAGGTATTACAAAAATACAACTTTTCTATTTTATATGTTCATTCTCAAAATACAAAAATTGAAAAACATTTTTAGAAAATCTAGTAATATTCATCAAGTTATTGATAAAAGCTTAGGGAAACAAATTTCCTTTACAAAATAAGTATATTCTGTAATTGAAATCGTTTAAGTTTTAATTAAATTATATTTAAGATTCTATTTTGAAGCATTCTATCAATATTAATTTTAAGTTTATTTTAATCCTAATTAAAAGGAATGATATTAAAATATCGGAAAGAATATATTAATAAAAATATAAAATAATTTTTCACCCTAACCACCTAAAAAGTTCAGTTTATGGACCTCTCCAGCGGGAGTAAAAGTTGATTTTATTCCCGCAAAAATTTTATTCCCCCTAGTTT
>JAPYZA010017443.1:0-10388 GCA_030522685.1 Eupelmus azureus
CAGGTAACCGCTGACCAAAACGGAAGTTCCGCGGCGGCGGCTGAAATACCTGAGTCCTTCGAGCGCGCGCGACCCCCTCGAACATCGTTAGATATTGTTTTGCGTGCATCTCGAGGAAAGCCGCAGGAGAAGGGCCAGAGGCATTAGTCGCTGGCGGTGTGGCAGCCTCTCTCTCTCTCTCTCTCGAAAAACCGCGCTCCCTCCTTCATCCCGCGCGCTTGCGCTTATGCATAAGCTTCACCGCCGGCCGTAAGCAGCTTCTCTCGCAGCGGCTAAAACACATCGTCAAAATTGCCCGGCCTCGAACCGCGAAGCATATAAAGCAGTAGCGACGGAGGGTAAAAAAAGAAGCAAGAGAGAGAGAGAGGAGACGGACGCCGCCGAGATAACCGCATGCTCGGGAATGGCTCCCGCGAGGGCCGCGTTCGAATCCCATTACCGGACTCGCGCCCGTTAAATAGGTCTCGCATCGCCGACCGGAAAATACACAAGCTTGGCGAGCTCTCAGCCCTGGCGTCTAATTTGGAACTCTCAGAGTATAATACTTGTGTGTGTGTGTGTGTGTGTGCATGTGTGTGCAAAGCGAAGACGCGCGCGAGCTACGCTCTTATTTGCCGCGTGCGATGGGAATCGATGCGTTCTATTACGGCACCGCGTGCTTCTGCATTACGCCGCCTCCCGTGTAACTCCGGGAAATTAGATATCGACTCGCTCGCTGTACGGAGATGCGTATGTGTGAGTGTGTGTGGGTGTGTGACTTTCTCTTAAACTCGTGGCCCGTGAAATGTTTGCGCATAGCTGATCTTTTATGCAGATCGGTATGACTTTACGGAAATTTCTACAAAATCAATCTATTTAGGTTGTCGTATTCAGAATTTTTAGTAGGGTTAAGAATGGCGACTCGTAGTCTTCATCTTTCGTGATATAAATAGCGAGAAAAAAAAATCGTTGCTCAAGAGCCGCTATCGTAGAAGCGACAATAGCGGGGAAAATTTTTAATTGATAATATTTATGCCCTTTCGCAGACGGCGGCTCTCGTTCCCCTGGCGCTGGTACATTCATCTTGGTGTTTTTCTACTGGCGCTCTCTCGTCTCCATCTCTTCACTCTTCGTTGTTGAAGAAGCAAGAGCGGCAGAGAGAGAGGGAGAAAGAGAGAACGAAGCGTGGCGAAACGAACGACGACGACGAACACGGTGAAACGAAAATAAAATGTAAGTGGAAATTTATCGCCCAGGGCGATAGGACGACGTTTCCGTACTTTTAAATATTTTATAAACTTTCTTCTTCGCCGGGCCGCTCCTGCTCTGCAGCTTTTCCCAGGAGCCGCCGATGCGACAGAGGGAGAGACGCGCGCTCCGAGAGGAAGAACGAAAAAAGGCACTCGCGCCCCCGTAGGACACAGCCAGGAGAGAGCGAGAGAGAGAGAGAGAGAGAACCGCGCCCCGCGCTTCCGTCGATTTTATTTCTTCCTTCTTTTTTGCGCGCTCGCGCGTAGGAGAGAGTGAGGAGAGCTTATATACATATAGATATCGTAATGTTATTAAAACTTCTAAATGGCTATGGATCGCTTCTTGAGTCGCTCTCTTCGCCGCGCATTTCAACGCTCTAGGCATTTTTTCCTTTTCCCTTTATATACTTTCTGTCTTGAGAGTGAGGCTGAGGCTGAACGGCAACAAAGTAGCGGAGAGCGCCTGCTGCACGGCAGACCCAAGAGCCGGGAGCTCGGCTAAGCAGGCTTCGCGCAGGCGAATCATTGGGCTGAGTCCCTCGTCTTTGTATCTGTTATTAGAATTTCGATTGCTACTAATCGAAGCTGGAGTATTGGGAAAAGTATACGTCAATCTAGTTGTAATATATCTTCTAACGTTATTTTATCTGTAAAAGAATAGTGATAATTTAAGTTATTTCAATTATCAAGTATTTTAGTGATATAGTTAATTAGGCCGAGCTAATTAAATTTCTTATTTAAAAGATAAAATTCTTTAAAAAAAAATATTTTTTGTAATTAATAAACTGTTATCAATTACTAAAATTTCTTTTTAAATTATTACATAAAAGATTGTCATTTGCCAACTTAATCATCAATGTGTTTGCATAGGCAAAAGCAACGGAACAAAATCCCTAAATAATACAGTCCCACCATACACGCTCGCTCGACTCTCCTAACCAATAGAGCATAAAATACGAGGGAAAACAATGCTAGCCGTCAATAGCCTGTAAATGTTTAACTAGCAAGATACACACTTGTAAAAGCAAGCGATAAGATAATTCGCTAAACGAGCCGTGGCCTGTTCTCGCAGCCCTAACACAGAAGCCTCGCGGCGGAATCAATTATCGATATCCATAAAAGAAAGCGGCGAAACGATCGAAAGGCCATTGAAGCCTCTCTCGCTCTCGCCGCTTTCTCCCCCTCGCAGCGCACGTATCGGCCCTATTATCCGATAACGCGCGCCGGCACGCGAGCTCGATCTCGGGGCTGAATATACCTACGCGAAAGAGAGGGCTGCTCACCGCCTGTCGAACCGCCTGAATTGTTAATGCCGAGCCATCAGCGCCTTTCAATATATAGAGCGAGCCTGGCTCTATACATCGACGCCGCTTTTCTCTCTCCCAGCGACATAGTCTCCCAGCCCTCCGAAAAACTGCAACGCTTTCCCCGTCCCCCCGAAATCGCGCTTTTCCAGAGCGCGCGGCCTTTACGCGCCGAGGGGGCGTAAGTAATAAGTTTTTTTTATGGCTCCTCCGAACTAATAAGGCAGACACGGCCGCGAAACAAGCTGAATTATTTATCCTATCATCGACGGCTCTCGGCCATCCCCGTGCGCGCGGTTTTAATATTCTCGCGCCCAGCCGCGCGCGTGCGAATCCAGAGCGCAGGCAGCCAGCCAGCTAGCCTGCTTCTTCCCGGCTAACCGCTCGAGTGCGCGCCTCTCTATCTTCCCGCCCTTTCTCTCTTAAAACCGAAATTTTACGAACTCATATTTCAGAGCGAGGGAATGCGTATTTTTTCAGGCCCCGGCGATGCTGCGCTAATTCGGCAGATTGCTGCGGCCTTTATCATTTTTAGCCGGGCTCGCGCCAGGCTACTTTTTTTTCTTTTTGCTGCATTCGCAATTTTATGTCTTTGTTATTTTCCTGAAGGAATATTAACTGCATTTTTTGTGAAGTGTATTTCTAAAAAAAAAAGTGGGCGAGCTTTTACGACTTTTGTCTGATTCAGAATTTAGATAGATTTATAAATTTTTTACCCGTATAAGAAAATTTTTACAATATCGTTACTTACAGATTCATAGAGCTATTAACATGTAACTTTTTACAAGAAGCTTGCGGAAAAAATTTTTAAACAAAAAGGAAAACTTTCTTAGAAAGATTAATCGGTCAAGCAGATAAAGTAGTAACCGGAATATATCCACGAAACAAGCATAAATACGAGAAATCGCTGAGCAGAGCAGAAGCTTCGCCGCACGTTGATCTCGGCCGAGCAAAGGAGGGAAGATTGCTTTTCGATAAGGCATAATTAAAAATTTTCTCATTTAAGCGCCCGCGAGGTAATTTGGTCGTCCGCGCTTTCGTGTGTTGTATCGCGCTGCAGGTCGGTCGGCCTCATGCCTCCTAACGGGAAAAATAACCGCTAAAATACTCGAGCGATAAAGAAGATAAAAGCGGGGGTGGGGGGCACAGAGTCTTGTCGGTCGGTCGCGGTAATTTACATCGACCATGCGATTCCGGGAGTGAGTCGCGAGCTGCGAAACGCTTAGCCAGATAGCGGTAATTAAACGCTCGCGTCGCGGGCTGAGCGGGCACCAAAAGTAAAAAGTACAAAAGCTCGCGCTTCTTTCGCCTCCTCGCGGCGCGCTTCCTTTTTTTCTCCCTCGTCCCAGCCGCCATTTAATTCGGTACAATTATCATAATTCGCAATTACCCAGGTAGAGAGAGAGGAGAGGGAAGAACGAGTCTCGAAAGTACTTATCGATCGAATTAAAAATTCTCGGCTAAATTGCGAGTGCAGCGGCGGTAAACGGCGAGAGAGTTACCCCTCTCTCTCTCTCTCTCTCGCTTGACTTTCGCCAAGCTTATAATGTCGAATTACGTACTTGTGCCGGTTTACAAAACTTGCTTACCGCGGATTAAAGTTTCGCATATTAATACGCTCGGTCGTTCAGAGGGCCGGATTCGAGCGCAGATTAATTCGATTAGGCAAATATAAGGCGCGCAAGCTCGTCGCGGATTGTCCCGTAACTTTACGACGCTCGTCCACTGGAGTGGAGTGCCGAGCGAGCGCCGGACTTTGAGTACAGTATCATAAATCCCCGCGGTGTAGACTAATGTAGTGGTAATAGAGTATAAATGGGGGCTTGGCCAGCGCGCGAGCGAGCGAGGTCAGCCCGTCTTACACCCCTAAATTGTCGTACGGCACCTTCTACCGTTCTTGGCCGCTCTCATCCCCCTTTCTCTATATCTATGTCCGAGCCAAGCTGGCGTTAACCCTGCACATTGCTTTTCTCGCTACGTCCTTTTGCCTTTTACGACGCGCGCTCTACTCTTATCCGAACATCAATCTTCTTATGACTAAATTTAAGTATACGCTTGCGGAATATTTGGCTTGCTCGGTAAAACCTGAGAATCGACAGATTGTTAAAAAGGATTACGATACAGCCGTCCGATGCTGACATCTGGTGCTCGCAGCGCGAACTGCTAAGCTGCCGGCGTCGACAAAACTTTTGCGGCCTTGCTGTACCTCCTCATTCTCATCCTCGCTACGTATTTTTCTGATTCACGATCTCTCGCTCTCTGGCTCTGGCCAGCTCCCTCGCGCTTTCGCAGCCCAATTTCACAACTTTAAAATGTGAAGCAAGGGCTTCAACTATTTTCAGTTAATTAAAAACTTGACGGCTGTTTGAAAGTTCATATATCGGCGCTTTATTTGAAAGAGATTATTTCGGACTATCTGCTGTGAATATGGTCGAAATTTAAAGTACATGTCTACTGAAAATTTAATTAATTTTATTTCAAGTGGCATTAATTTGAAAGCTTCATTTTTTATTAGTGATGTATATTGTTTTATTCTATTTTTATAAACTAGAAAAATAATTTCAAAATTCTTGTGTTAATCAAAATTCTACATATTTCGAAATAAAATTGATAATTTTTCCTTCTGTTGGTCTACATAATAGCATCGTTTAAAACATATGAAACTATGTAACCATATTTTAGTACATTTCGATACGGATGTGGGAGGTGGTTATTCGCCTCGTGAGACGTTTTTCGCCCGAGCGAAGCGAGGGTGAAAAGTCGCACGAGGCAAAAATCACCTTACGCACCAGTATCGAACCGTTCACCATTCCCTGAACCACCGAAAGTACCACTTTAGTAATTAAGTAATTAGTAATAAAGTATTTTCGGCCAAGGGATGGTGAAAAATAGTATACACACCACGGGAGGAAATAAAGAAAGCCTCAGATCGCATGTTTATCCAGATAATTTACATGCAATCTGGGACATTCTTTATTTTTCCTCACAAGGTGCGTAATATACTATTGTTATTTCATCAAATCCTACTAGGTATTTTCATAAATATTTTAAAAGATATTTCCTTCGACCAGTGTACATCAATATTTTGTATAGATGCTTTTCCTTTATTTTCACACAACAGCATTATTGATCTACGGAAAAATTGCATCGCACGCGCAATACAGTACTACCAGCAGGTTCTCTCCCACGTCGCTCAGTCGCGCTTCACGACAAAAGCTCGCTCGAAACTCGCGCTCCACTTCGCCCCTTTCGGCCCAAGCCTTTTCCGGGCGCGAAGTTGTCGCCAAGTTCACGGGACAATGGAGAGGTGTGTGTGGGCTTGCGTATCCGCGGGGGCTGCAGCTCTTTCTCGTCCATTTCGCTATTCTGCGATCACATAATACAGACCTAAGTCCGAAGTGGAGGGGGTACGCGCTAGTATCGCGCTGACCGCTGCTCGCGCGCGTGCTCGTTTCGAAGACACGGGCTCGACGCCCGTGACGAGCGGCCGCCCTACCCTCCCCTTTTCAAAGGCTACTCTAAGTCCATTCAATTTCTATTTCAACGTTTCGAACCCTCCCTCGCGCCTCAAAGGCGCTCGGAATCTCCGCCGGCTCAGGCTGTGTGTAGACGTGTGGTTACGATTACATATGGGCTGGACTTTGGCTCTATTATCTGCTTTCTCGGTTGTGTTAGGGAGCTTGTAATATTAAAATTCACTACCCTGTTTGCTGCCCTTCAATTGTTGCCTTCTGATGTTTGCAAGTTTGCTCAGCAATTCCTTGGATCAATGTTTTCATATGTGCTACAGTACGTAAATTAAATAAAATCGAAATTTTTTATTAAAACTGAAGTAATTCCGTTGATACATTAAAATAATTTGATCTTTATGGCTTTCGTAACAGATATATAAATTATAAAAATACATTTGTTAGTATATTTAATGATGTAAGCAATACTAGTAGGTGGGGCTTTAGAACAGCAAGACGGCAAAAAGGGTTAAAGAGCAGTAAAAATCCAGGCGCGAAACGACGTTATCACCAAAAGTGCGGAAAGGCCATTCATTACCATTAATTACCATTTACTCTGCGATGGTAATTAATGGAGTCTTGTGACTTCTTTCGAATGGGGGCAGCGTGAGAGAAGACAGAGAGCAAGAGTTTCTTTTTTTACGAGCCGGAGATCGGCAAGTGTTTGAGAGTTTAATCCCGAATGAATAAAGAAGAGAGCGCCCGAGCCTCGTGAAATGCCCCGCGGGAGAATCTTGACTTGCAAAAAGAAAGGGTTGATCCCTTCTTCGTTCATTTTCTCTTCGCTACTCCTATCTGGCCGCGTATATAACAGAGAGTCCGGAGATCGGTATCGAAATTTATTTGACGCTTTTATTTGCATCGGTTCAGCAGCGCGACGACTCGGAAATCTTCGGCGTGAAGAAGCCGAAGGGATCGAGAAAAGGGCGCCCTATCTCCTGTCTCTTCTTGCGGCTGGGTAAGGAATAGGGCGAGAAAGAGAGAGCCGCACCACTGCGGAAAAACTGTCGTGAAAATAATTGCGCCCTGTTTTGCAACTGCGTTCCGGATACTTCTCATCTTAGTTTCTCCTTTTTTCTTATTCTTTATCGTAATGAAAGCCTATAAATAAGCTGTCTAATGCCACGAAAGAAAAAAGAAAAAATATATAAAATAATTATTACTTTATATAATAATATTTTTTTAGTATAGAATTTAACTACATTTTAGTCTTTCTACTTTTTTGTATTTTTTTTTTTAATTTACTGTATTTTTTACATTTATATATATATTTGTACATTTTTGTACTTTACTGTTTCCAATTGTTTCGATTATAATATAATATTAAATACAGTGAACTAGTGAAATAAAAAAGAACAGTAATGTAAAAAATAGTATTTTTCAATACTTATGCGAAATAGTAAATTACACAACTAGTGTGCAAAGTAGGTAATTCCTACGCGAGTTGATTTAGCACCCGATTAAAGTGAACAGTGAGTCAAAAACTAGATTGCTGCACGTCAGCGAGTTTAGGTAATCATCGAAGTCAAGATTTTATTTCCGCATGTGTTTCGAATAATATTTTTGATATAGAGGGTATAAATTGCAATTGAGTTTTAATAAAAACTAATCTAATGAGCATACTGAAATCAGTTTATAGCTAAGTAAACAAATGTATAAATTCTTTTAAATTTCCATTTGATCGGGTAGAAGATAATATATAATAATAACACATATACCCCATTCAAAATGCGAAAATTCGTTGCTTAACTTTAAACTGTTATAACTTTTGATGGGTGTAGAATATTTTAATTCTGTAAAAACCCCATGAAAACTCGTTTCTTCTAGTTCAATTATTTATTTACAGATGCATACAAGATTTTTCTTAGTAAATTAAAAAGGTTTGAAAAATAGCATTTATTTGAATATTTTCTTAAAATGAAGATAAATATATCAATAACATGAGTTTCTTAAAGCGTTAGAGTCTAAAATGTCGTTTTTTTTCTTCATATTTTAATACCTAGAATCATATCCCATAGTTTGAGCATAATCCATGATTCGGAGGCCTGGGCCTCTCCTACAGTCAGTATGGAAAAGAAAATATGAACAGTTTACCGAAAGATGTTAGATTTGAAAAGCCGGTAATTTTCCGAAATAAATGGAACAATGAATTTTACTTTTGTTGTAGTACAATTAAACACCATAATATCTTTTTATGGTTGCGGCAGATAAAAATGAAAAATCCTTTCGGATATTGTATTGCGAATCGATAAGACTTATGTAAAATTCAACGGTGGCTTAACTGTGTCCTATTTATCTTTAATGACCAGCATAAATCAAAAGCTGCTTAAGTGTATCCTGCGTCTATAGTGCGGATCTGCGTTTTTCGATTATCTGAGGGCTTATAAAAGGGGTTTCAAGAGACCCTTGGGGTGTCGGGGCGCAGACGACAACGCCAGCTCGCTCCCTTGTTTCCTTAACGAAAGAACTTTAGAAAAAAGGGTTGAGAGATGCAATAAAGGAGCCGAGATGGGAGGGAAGAGACCCTGGGCTACATTGGTAAGAAGACGCCAATAACTCATTGACAAGAATCTCATCGGTTGGATAATGGCGGCAGTTTTCTCGTCGCCGGTGTCCCTTACAACGATCCCTCCAAGCCTGCGCTGTCTCTCACGGCCTCTCTCTTGATTAAAGATTCGGCTTAAAAAATAATTATTTTTAATTTGTGACCGCGATAAGAGGACGCTTTACTGTTCTTCGGCTGTGAGCTGTACTATGTTTCGGCGAGAGGACAAGTCGCAAGGGCTGCCACCGCCGCTACTTCATGCTAATTTTATTGGACCGCCCCTTTCGGTATTCTTTATCTTGTATAATTGGTATTTTAATTGCGCATGGAGAAACTGTCACGCTCATGAATTAAAACAGTCGTGCTAACATTCGCCGTAATGTCCCCCTGATACAAATTGATGGAGAGTTTCCTCTCTTTTTTTGGGTCAAATGCCACATACAGATATATAAAGACGGCTGAATTTTACATAAGCTATTTGCACTTCTTATGGAGTTCAAGAGTTATCTCGTACGTATAATATTTTTGCGCTGGCGTGGCTAATATCATGGAAAAGTTGGGCTACGCGCACTCTCGACCCCTTCGACCGTACAATACACTGGGCCACCGCAGCCCGCGCGCTCGTGTAAAGCGACGTAAATCCCCATTAATATTTTTTCCGAGCATCATAAATATTTATGCGGCCCATTTTTCATAGACGAATGGGCGATTCGTTGTTTTTTTTTCACTCTGGATATTCGCGCGCTAATGAAATTTACATCCTTTCAGATTCGTCACGTACGAAATACTCGTCTCTCCAGATAAAAAAAATCATCAGCTGATTGAAACACCGACATTAATAACGGCAACTTTAGATTTATTGAGCACAGCACAGTCAGCCCGCTTGGTTTATGTTGTGCACCCTGTGGGAACTGCCCAGTAACGAACATTTTTTTTTATAAGCGACGAGTAGTCAAAATTTAAATTTATAATTTTTGCGCTAGACAAGACTGCTGTATTTCTTTTAGAAAGTTCCTTTAAACTATTGGGAAAAAGTCTATTTAATGTTTTGTACATAGTTAATCAAGCAAATTTAAAGCGTGGTACTACAAGTAAAATTGAAATAATGAAATTTCACTATTAAAGCTTGGATGGAGGTGCGTACGGTAAACACATCAATTTCTCTGAATGTCTCGAGAGTCAGTTTCTGTGCATTCAAGAAAGGTTAGTCATCAAAGTTCGTTCCGCGCGGGGGCAACGTATGTTTGCGCGCTATCGCCCATTGAAACGGCAAGTGAAATATACGAAATAAATCTTGCAAGAGCCCCTATTCAGGCTAGACAATGGCGCGTCCAGTGGTAGAGCTCTGGACTTGGATATACAGCTCGCGGAGAGTTGAGGGTAGGTGAGGCATTGTACGACCTTTCGCGCACCGGTTCCTTCAACTCTCTGGTCTTCTCTTTCTCTCTCTCTTTCAGACATGCTCCTTTACTCCTTCCCTCGCGTTTTTCATATTTCCGTATGGATATCTGCGCGCATATTCAGAACGTTCAGTTGACGCTACACTTCTTTTTCGCACTCTTAAATTTAACCCTCTTTTAACTGATCATAAAATTTTATTAGTTTAAAGAGGCTCAACTGATCAGTTATGCATGTTTAATATGAATTATTGTAATTAACATTTTCAGTTAGTCTAACGAAAAAAAAAGAAACTTTTTAGTACTTAAGGGGGCCAGCCTGGGTTAAAACGAAATTTTTGAAAAAAAAAAATCGATTTTGTTATTATTTTCTTATTTGATAGAAGAAGTCCTGTAGAATACAC
>JAPYZA010017457.1:0-10590 GCA_030522685.1 Eupelmus azureus
TTAAAAATTAATGTTTTCAATTATAGGTCCTTTTTTTAAAATGTATTTTTTTTAAAATAAATTCCTAAAAATTACAGGGTGGAGGCGACTGTGGCGGGGGGGGGGGGCGGGGGGGGAAGGGGGGGGGAAAAATCACAAAAAAAAACGTAATTTTCTAGCAATTTTTACGTTATTTTAGAAAATTGGTGTGGGGGCAGTAGGGGGGGGGGGCTAAATCGTAAACAGGTCGATATAACTATAGGATATAGGGAGATATATATATATATACCTACACATACATACATACGCATATCCAGCGAGTCAGCTAACTATCAATACAAACATTAGAACTAGCTGCGTTACCTATGAAATTTAATTGATACTAATTAGAATATGTAATCGATAATTAAGTATTCTATGTTATCAAGTATGAATCATCATTATTGTTACTACCAATACGAGTTTTATTTAAAATTTCTTTTAATGTATTTAATAACGGCGCATAACTTGCTTGTAGATTGTTAGTATCATCTTTTTTGTTGAGTGCATTGCTTTGTAAATGTATATAAAGCATCTCAGATAAAATACGTTTGTGCCAATTACTTTCTCTGTCAAGAATTTTAAAATTATCAAAATTAAATGAATTTGATTCTTTTTTAATATGTTTGTTAATAACATAATTGGAATCTTTCTGTTTTAAATTGCTTTTGTGTTCTGAGATCCTAACACTTGCCAATCTTTTTGATTCACCTATATAGCTAGCATTACATTTTTCACACTTAATTTTGTAAACTATATTACATTGTTCTTCCTTACCTGTTACGTCTTTCTCTCTTTTTATTAAGGAGTTTAAACAACTATTGATCTTCGGTAGAACCCTTATTCCAAAACTCTTCAAACTAGCAGCTACATTTTCATAAAAATTCTTTATGTAAGGTAAACTTACAGTTGTAAAATATTTCTGTTTACTATTATTGATATTATTCATATTGTTATTGTTGGGTGGTCTATTTAAGTGAGTGTGGATTCTATTATAAATATTGTATTCTATCAATTTTTTTGGATAATTATTATCAATCAAATGTTCAGTAACAAGTTTACTGTTTTTGCTATGAAATTTACAATGTGATAATAAAACTGCTTTATCTACCAGTGTGAAAACCATTCTCTCACTCTTTTATGTGATTGAGGGTGACTAGAATTAAAATTACGGAAGCGACCAGAGAATGTCGGTTTGTGAAACCAATCTGTAATCAATTTGTTATTTTCTCGGATTATAGTTACTTCTGAAAAATTAATCCTGTCATTCATTTCAACTTCATATGTAAATTTCAATCTACTGTCATAAGAATTAAAACAATTCAGTTCTTTGACGAAATACTGAATTGTTTTATCCACCCATCGTAATCAGTCTATGAATGAATTGACAGTCATTATTCACTTTTTGCAAGATTTCAACTGATTTAATGGATGAAATAAGTTTTCGAAAATCAATTTAATTTTATCGTGCATATCTTTTCGAGATGAATACACAACTATCTGAAAAAACACATTTGCAAACAATAGATTATTTGAATAATTATTACTACTTTTACCTTTTTCCTTGCATTGAATACAATCCCTTCATTCAAAATTTAGTTACGTATTCATTTCGAAAGTACATTAGCGAAAAGCAAAATTTCAACTATCAAGCCATTTTTTCGTCTTTTAAAATTTTTGTATAGCTACGGAAAAGAACTTACAAAGTAATAAAATATACTGGTGCTTAAGGGGGCAAACAACCTTTAATCCCTGAAAATAAAAAATATTATTTTAAATTTTTAAATCAATTTAAAAGAAGTTGAAATACTTTTTAATGTAGGGGAAAATACCTTTATTTTAACCAGTCACATGAGTAGTTATGGGGCCACTTTGGCGCGCTAAAATATTCCCCCACTCCTCAACCAGAGGAGTAAGGGGAATGCCTTGCCGCGTCAGAGTGGCTCCCACGTGACATTATTATTGTCTCATTACCCCCACTTTACTACTACCACCTCTCCTGAGTTCCCCCTCTTCATTAAAAAACAAGTTATCGCCATCTGGTGATAATAAAATGCATTAAAATTGTTTTTAAAATATAAATACAATAAGTAAATTTAAATTTTATTATTTCAATTTCAATAATTAATATTTATAAATTAAAAACAATATTTCATCTTTATTTTAATTAAAAATTTTAAATACTATTCTAAAGTGACTGTGAAGAAAAAAGAAGTTGGATGAGGATGAAAAGTTTTTCTAAAAATAAAAAGTTTGATTCATTTAAAATTATTCATTATTAGCATAGTAACGATGAAGTTTACATATTATTATAGGGTTGATAATTTTACTAAGGCGCATAATTCTACATTTAAATCGCTCTCGATCACGAGCCGCTTGCTCCCACTCTCCCCGCCTAGCAGCGCTATACGCATACTGCCATACACACATTTTCTGAATTACATTACAATTTTCGTTGAAGCGTACAGATTTCATTTTTCGCTTTTTCTATTTTGTATTATTATCAAATTCACAGATTCTACAATTTTATCGCCATACATACAAATAATCTCCCAATATATATTTATAAATTCGTCGTCGTACAATTTACGAATAAATGGTTTTTTCAGTCATTCATTTCTATTAGCGTACCCACACTCATTAGAACTCCGTTGCACATAAATTTTAAATCATCTTGCGATGTATATTTTACAAATTCTTGAAGATGGCGACGCTCAAACACTTCAACTTGCGCTTCATACACCTCTTTAACTTTTTTTCAGCAAAATGCGATATGCATTGGAATAGTGATGCTACACCGTGCCTTATTTTGTTCAGATATTCAAGCCGTTTACTTTTCGGCGAGGCCTCTTTGTTAAAGGTCTAGATCCAGCTGTTCGCACAGCCCGATGATTGTCCTCAATCTCTATTGCCTTATCCAAGTGACTGGTGGTATATCGTAAAATTCATCCATTACCATAAGTTTTGTGATCTCTGAGTTCGCTAGCGTTTCCATTTAATTAGTCTTCGATATCTGGGAAATTGAGACTAAAGTCTTTTCAAGCCTCTGCGTCAAACTAAACACCAGATTGATCTAATTCACGTATATTGACAAACGGTTCAATATGAAAATGTTTGTCTGCATCGCCACAATACTTGAATCGAATGATCGCCTTCTTGCTACAGGATTTTTTGAGCTCGTATACTGTGGTGTGATATATATATGAACAGTATATGAACGGTAGGCGACTTTCACTTTCAAGAGCCATCGTAGCAGACTAAACGCTTGGACAATTGCTTGAATGAAACTGATGTGGAAAGAACGCTGCGGCTGATTCTTATACTCTCTTGATGATAGACTTAGTGGGAGATAGTTGATTGATATAAAATTACAAAGTCAAAGCGTACATGACTAACACTAAGTGAAATGTAAGACAGTGCAGACGATGCTTACGTAGCAGATCATATTACAAGAGTACAGTCAAAGAATGTTTGTTTTAAATCAGTGACATTTTAGCACTACAGTTTTGTAAACATCTGACGATGCATCCGCCTTGTCCGATGAAGTCATTGTATGCATTCTCCGTCTAAAGGTTAACGTAGTTTCTTACTATAGCATCATTTTTCGTTAAATCAGCAGGAAAATTATTGAGAAATGCGTCGAAACCTAGGCCTTTACTATCGTAATCTAAAAACATTATACAAAATTGTCCGCACACGTCAGACGTATCACTTTGGAGCTGATCTTGGTTCCAACGAAAATGTTTGCAATTTTTTCACAACCGTTGTATATTAGGCACGAAAGGTGGTATTCCATAACTATCGAAAAAATATCCGATACCTGACGCATCTACATAGACAGCGACCCAATGCATGCCTGGCTTTTTATGATCGTCGGTGTTGAATACAAAAGCCGTCGGGTTCGTCCGTTTCCGATGTATTTGATCCGTAGGGAACACACCCACAGTATGTGACGAGATCCGAGATAGATTTTTCAAAATATGTAGACTGTTCATCGCAAAGCTGCAGAGGTGGCTGAAAACTAAATTCGGAATCTGAACTTTCCTTGCGGTTACGTAGCCAATTTTTTAAACACTGGCCGTTATTTAAAGCACAGCTGAATTTTAAATAAACATCTTTTACAGCCTGATGAGTACAATATTTGTCGCTCCATGGTAAATTGTGGAATAAAGGATAATCTTTGTCATATTCCAAATTTATAACGTCACACGTTGTTATTCTATGTAAAAGTTACCACTTTTCTTTTCCACGCACATAAATCTTATCAGCTTTTTTGCCCAATTCTCAAAGATTCTGATACAGCACTTTCTTTGTCACGCCCCTTTCAAAGTAGTCGATTCCATGTTGGTGTCTAGTTAGCCAATTATTATGTTTTCTAATTTCTTCTGGTAAACATTTTATACAATCCAGAAGATCGACGATACAGTGCGCGATAAAGTCGCCGTTTAGAGCTACAACGGCCACTTCTTTTGGTACAACACAAGTCCTTCGGTCGTTGAAATACTGCACATCGACTACGATATTCATCGTGATAGCTTTTCGACCTGAGCAAAGACGTGATGCTGACTGACTTAAGCACATTTTTCAGCCTTCATTATATACGTGAAGAAGCGACATCTACAGGCTTTCATCCGCTATAATCGATAATTACTTGATGCGACGCATCAATTTCGAAAATATTTTCGTATTCGGCATACACTATACAATTAATCATGTTGGGTAATGGATCATCGAATTGAACGTCTATTCGAACACTGCCTTGTTTAATCAAATTCCAGTGCGTGCATTCGTTAGCCGATAAATCAGGAGTTAAGTCGAATGCAAAGAGACAGAATCCTTGCCGATAAGCTTCTTGGGAGATGTTGTTACCCTCGTACAAAAGTGTACACTTGTCCCCGAAAATAAAGAGAAATAACTAACCACGTACAAATTTTTAGTTTTGAAATCTGGTGCAAAGCCATCCACATAAAGACAGAGGAAATTAATGTTTAGATTTTCAAAATTAAACGGGTTTAGCTTATAATCACCATTGAAAGCTTTGTTATTATCAAAGCCGATGATAATCCTTTTAGGTAATTGACCCAATATAATATTATCCAGGGTTTGACCATGTATAGAGCTATGCATTACCACAGCTTTAACTTCTACTCTCGTGAGAAGATACTTTGTGGTTAATCTTGAATGGGCTTTTGCGTGAGCTATAAGTACCCCAGGACTAATTTTTAGGCGTCTAATTAGCAGATTAGCCTCCTCAATGTGTACAGAAAAATATCTTGGAATCCATCAGCGAAAAACTGTCGCTAGATTTAACTAGTCGCACTCTCGCAACAACACCATTTAAAAGAAGTTTATCCTGATTATCCACGTCAGTGTGTAGGTGACCAATCAAGTCAACAGATTTTGAATTATTTAAAAGTTTTCTTCTTGCAACAAGACCCTTATTATCGTCATCAATCCTGTCCATTTTTCCTGGAGTATCGTCGTACCACAAGACAGATGTAAGATGAGATTTTTTGCAGCGGGTCCGTAATTGAGCAGAGTTTCAATGTGAGCTCTGTAAGCGTATGCATTGTTTGGTGGTGAAACAGGCTTTTGATTGAAAAAAACATCTACTTGATTAAACAACGAGTGCATAAAGTTATTGACAGGTCCAGTTTCCTTTACTGCTGCTTTTGCCGCTTCTGTATAGTCAGCTTCAACTACGATGGATATTAGAGACACTCTCAATCCAAGCATTGCATGAACCAAATCAATGTATTCGTCACCGTTTCCAGATATCGTAAATTCTATCGGTGAGTCATCGGCTAATGATGAAAAATAGTTCTGATTTTAGGCACTCACAAGTCTGCTAACGTAGAAACGCCATTTTTATTTTTATCCGAAAATATCTCTGGTTGTTCTCCTTTGGCTCTTATGGTTGTGAACTTGCTTCTTCTTCTTTTTTGTCTTTGTTACTCTTTCACTCTAACGCTTCTGAGATTTTCTTTTGCTGCTTTTAGATATTTTCTTTCTGCTTGAGCGTTTGCGTCGCGTCTTAGCTTCCAGAAGCAACTGTACCGGATCGCTTGTGCGGAGTCTTTTATAACCTGACCCCCCCATCAATTTATCCAATTTTTCTTCATCCTTCCTCTTTAAATTCTCGCCAATTGGTGTATTCTGCGTTGTCACATCAGACATAATATTCATACCAGTCCGTACTGCTTCCTTGCCGACAGCTTTTGCTCCTCTGGTAAGAAGAGGTAGTACACGTCGAAAAATACCGGCGAGAAAAGAGCCAATACCACCGTGTCCTTATTGATAGGCAGAGCCAATGTAAATGCGGCCTACCCCACCACCTCTTACACCTCCTCCGACTTGCATTGTAAAATAGCTTTCGTAGTCAGCCATTGTTTTTCTATCCGATGTGTTTAAAATGCAGTGTCACGGTCAAAGTTCCGTAATCAAATGGTATAGAATCACCGTGCTGGTCTCTTATATCTATTTCGATGGTCTGGAACGAGTTGAGCATCAGCCGTAGATACATAGGTGGTGAAAAACTTTTGATTCTCATACCGCAATATGTATATTCATCAATCTTGAAAGATACCGCACGTAATAATCTAGATTGAACGTCACCGGTCACATAAGGCTAGCATATATCACAGTAGATCATAAGCATACTAGGCAGACCGTTTCCCAGGTTGGCTGGCCTATCTCCAACTATAGACGCATCCTCATGAAGTCGAATTACATTTTGTTTATTGTTCCTAAATTCTAAACCTAAAATTTTACTAATTCTCTTGGGTAGAATAAATTCATGATCAATATTTTTGCAAATACTTTCACCGCAGTGACGCCTCACGGATATATAACCACCTCTCTCGACATTAAAATGTAAATGATTTTTTACGCTAGCCAAATTGTTTATTTCGTTGACTAGACTTTCGATGCTTGTATAAACACCAGGTCAAACTTGCGATATCGAGAAGGTTGATACATCTCGTGTTATTTCATTGGTATCTAGAGCATGCTGAGGCTAACGATTGACATGTTTAGATCTCTCCTTTTCTTGCGCTGGCGGTATGTGCTGAAATGTCAGTGGTATTTGTATTTCTGTGAGAGCAACATTCCATACGCCTTGTAACCGTATTTGCTGCGGTAACTATGTAATGTATCGTGTTGTAGTTTTGTCAGTAAAGTAGTGCATGCTACTGTTGCTCGGCAACACTACGTAAAATTGATCCTTCATTGTAGCTGTTTCAAATAGCTTGCTTTTACCTACGATCTGAACTTGTCGGGATAACCCTTCCAGTGGACGTAATACTCTTTCGAAGATCATTTTCCTCTTGATTTCAAAATTTTCTCAATTTCGAACACTGCGTTATCGAAATCTTTCCGCACTCTACTCAGTTCTTCTTTGTAAAAAAATCCACCAATTTCCTCATCTGCTAAATCTTTTAAAAAATACACAGGTGGATATCGTGACGTCGATATACCTGCAATCATGAACAACTATTATCCAACCACCTTCATAACCTTTCGCAAACGCGTTTCTCGCATGACTGACGTGCACCAAATCCCCCCACCACGTATTTAGTTAGCTTCAGCTTTTCGCGGCAATACCGACGCTCGATATTTTGACGAGCCTTGGCAGCGTTGTATAGCGTGACAGATGCTGGTGACATCATGGTAGCTGAATGTTTACTCCTATTATAAGCTTTAACAACGTTTTGTAAAACATCAATGTACCCGCGTGTATTATTGTGTGCAAAATAGCGCCAAATACGTTCTTTTGCAGTCCGAATAAATCGTTCGACGATTGCAGCTTTGGTATCAGGACTTCGTGCTACTCTGTAATCGATATTCTTTTTTTCAAAAACTTGCATCTTCGACTGCAGGTTCTATCCATGCATATTTACTGATAACATCGATAACTGTCAAAAGGTAGAATATCCATCGTTGTAAGTTTTAAGCGATTTAAAATCCATCAAGTCGCCCTCCCAGACGTCGTCAATATTACGAACGTTGTAACCACGACGTTGAAATCGTTTAACAATGTTATGCTTGTTATAGACATCTTGACTCTCAAGCCATTCAGAGACTGCTTGTCTTTTATACTTTTTGCGTATCGCTTGTAAGAGCTTGTCATCACCTGCGTAAGCTGTGTTACGCGGGAAACCAATGTATAATCGCTCTAGAGTATTATTCATTTCTTCGTATATTATTATGAATATCTACTATCTTCTTATTCTTCTACTTGTTTATCTTTTCAGTGATCTTCTCCTCCATTTTTGACGTTGGTTGAATGTTTGATTTGCTTGCCTTGTTTTTTATTTTTCACCTATCTTTACATTTTATGGATTTTTTAATACGTGAAAAAAATTTCTCAAATGTGATTTTACTAACCATGTAGGAGGCAGTCATCATCGGGCGGTGTCTCACCGGCAAGCATACGCGAAAATGGGTGGTCAGCGAATATTCGATCGGCTTGACGAAGATTTGTACTCTTATAAGCGTATGCGATATCGTGCTCTCAACAAGCTTCGTCTAGAGGATTGATCCCCTTTTTGCCACGTGCAAGCCGTTCTGACAATTTAGTGCCGGGTCCACAGAATTTATATCCAGGAACATGTATCTCAAAATGCAATATGTCGATTGAAGAGTCTAACGCGCTATTTTTCTCACTTTCTGTTTTCATTTTTTCGTGAATCTCCCGCTTAGACGACGCCATGATGACAATTCAAAGTCTTTAAGTTTCACCGATTTCTTCTTTTTCTTTTTCTTTGATGTCTCCGGGCCTTCTTCTTCTGCGCTGCATGTTTCTATAGCGCTACTACTCGTGCTGCTCCTACTGTTACTACCCGGAGAAGTTGCGCTTCGCTTGCTACCGCTTTCACTGGCTACAATAGGCTCCTCCTCCGTTTGTGAAATATTCAAAGGAGGCAATGAATCGGAAATAGCACGTCAAACACGATCGTTACCAATGTACTCTTTAGGCATGTATGCTCGTCCGAGTGCAGCAGCAAACTGTTCGTCTCCCCGAGGTAGCCCCTTTTTTCTATCCCTTGTGGCGTTATTCAGGAGCTCGACGATACTTGAGCCATTGATTGGAACGCCACCTATAGTCACGTGACGGCTACTATCCCACGTAACGTCATCGGACAATCTTAGAAAACGTACAAAATTTCCAGTCATGTGACGATATTTTTGAGAAATTTTTCCAAGCAGCTTCCTGTCGATTCGATCCTCAAGCTCTTTGGGTGGATTTACAAGCATCTCTTCTTCTTCTTCTTCTTCTTCTTCTTCTTCTTCTCCTCCTCCTTCGTTCCTCTTTTCACTATCCGTTTTTAAATCATTGCTTGGTTGATTGGCATTGTTAAAATGTAGATAACGCTGCAAAACTTAGCGATATCGAGTCCACTTTTCACGATCGTCGTAACACGCATTCGAGTTTAAAATTTCATTCATTTCGGCATAGATTCTACTCATTGCAGTACCAGGAGCTTGGGCAGATTTGAACCCCTTATTAGTGAGTAGTATTTTGACTCTTTCTATGCTCTCGTGAGGCAGCAACACAAGTTTTCTCGCATGCTCCATATTTAGTTTCTTCTACTATCGGCTTATAAGACTGCCTAAAACTGTTCCCAGCAAAGATAATAATAGGGATGGTAAGAAATCACCTCGTTGAACGATAATCTTTTTCTTCTTGGACAAACTCACGCAAGGTTGTGACAATTTTCGAAGTATTCTAGCGTGTTTACGCAGTCAAGACTTGTGTCCTTTACTGAGAGGCACGTTACCGCATACAATGTTAAAAGCGCACTCCCCAATTTGTCTGACTAGCTTTGCGTCATATTTTTGCAAAACAGCTTTACGCTGCTCGTCGTTTAAATGATACAGAGTTCGCAAGATGGCTGCGTCCATTTGACCAAATGGTCGTCGAGTCTTCGGCGCCATTACAACGACACGTCTGGGACTTCATTCGCAGCGTCTGTATCTTTTATAATTTTCTTTGAATCGTAAACACACTGCTCCTCTTCGTCGTCGGAAAAAAATAAAGTTCAAAATCTACAATTGTCCGGCGTGTCTTGTATTAGGTCTAATAAAAGGTAACCGTACGGTCTCAAGGTGGCGTCCCAAATTGGTATTACCAATACGCTTCCTGTAAAAAACGTGAATCATCGGGGCACAACTGACGCGACTGATGCTGTATCTGACCTCTGTCGCGAAAATTTCTGAATAACACGATATATTGCGAATTTAGAGATATATCGCGCTGGCCTTTCCTCTGATGAAAGATATTTTTCGTAATGAAAATTACACTTAGATTATTATGATGGCTGCCTTTGGTGAACAGATTAACTATCGCTCCTCCGCAAAATGATGATTCCCGCATCAAGTTGTCGATAAAAATTAGTTTTGGTCTTGGGTCACTTGCGTCATCAGAGCTTTCCGGCACACCTTCGCGAACTCAATATCTTTACCCAACTCTCCGTAAGCAGACTGCCACTCGGCGTAATGGACAATTATGCGATCAAAGCGTGTATCGCACATACGTCCAATATTTTTTAAAAATCTTTTCACAAACACTGT
>JAPYZA010017460.1:0-15662 GCA_030522685.1 Eupelmus azureus
TGTGCGTGTGCACAGTCGCTAAGCGCGGGGGGATGCAGTCGTCGAGTCGTACGCCTTTTTTTTATGTTTAACAAATTCGCCGGGTGTGTATAGGCGCGCGGGGTGAATTTTCGTTAATCAGTTTATAAGAGCGCGGCTGGATGCACGGGAATAATGACGAGCTGGGAGACATGACTTTGATCTACGCAGCGCTGGGGCTAATTAGCCGGGACGCATGCGCTCAGCGGGGGCTGCAGCCGCGTAATCGCTTTATGCCTACAATGCGGGCGCGCGTACGGCTGGTTTGTTTGAAAAATCACACCTGCGCGCTCGGCTTTTTGTCGGACGGGCCCCAGGAAATTGATATCCCCCCCCCGACTTGCGTTGTTTGTACCCCCACCCATCTTCTTCTTCTCTCCCGGCCGACGATTTCGTAAGCCGGTTAATGGCAGTCGAAAGGAGCTTCGGTTATTATGGTGTAAGGATTTTTCGAGGCTTTCGTAATTGATACGTAGATCGGAGAGTTATTTAATTACGTGCGCGTAAAACGTTTTTGAAATACTAAATCAAATTGTTGAGCGTATGAGCAAGGCTGCGACGTAAAAAATAACGACGGGGCCCCGCGTTCGAGTGAAATTATAAGCGCGCGCTTCGAGGAAACGGCGTCGATTTAGTGGAAATTATTGCCTGGAAATCGATGTTGGCTTTTAACATTATTTTTACATTAAACGACGAGTGACGATCAACTTTTGATCGTTATTATAAATCGTTTTTACAAATTTATTGGCCAGCCGCGCGGCGTTTGACCGCGCAGCGCGCGCCAGCCGAGAGCCAATGTGAATTTTTTCTTCAAAAATAATGTAGTCCCGGTGATTCGAGTTTTTGAAACAGAACATAAATTCAAGCCAAGTCGCTATGTTAATGTGCATATCTCCGATTAGCTGTATATCCCCGGCTTCGAATAATGTAGATATTCAGAATTATTACTGTGGGATTAGGTTTATTGAGTCAACACGCAGAAGGATTTTTACCTTCTATACATTTTAATCGCATTTGATAACGCCCATACAAGTACATTAGCCATTATCTATGCCTGATTGAATTTTAGTTTATGTATGCAGAAATTTATTTAGATAAATTATTATGATTATTATTATTATTATGATTATTCCGGGGGATATAATCACGTAATAACCGGCTAAAATTTCAGTCACATTATCGTAACGGGTTCGAAGTGCGCAGTGAATTTATAATCGTCCGCGCTCACCCCAGCCTACATTTACCTTATTAGACGGCCTCCCGTTTTCTGTAAATTTGCATTGAGCCGTAATTTATTATTTGTGTGTTGTCAATAAAGCCCGCTCTCGCAGTGCGCGCCTCTCTTATTTTAATTAAACCTCTCCTCCCTCCACCCGGTAATCAATAATATTACAAATGAAATTTTTATGCTAATTCGCATTTACAAATAATCGACTCCGACCGCTGGCGGCGGCCGCTCGGCGTTAGAAAAAAAAATTTAGAAAGAAAGAAGAAGTCTTGAATCCATTATGTACTAAAGGTATGTTATTTTCGTTTTTTTTTGTTACAGTGGTTCTCCTGGACACGACGACGGAGGGCAGTCTGAAATGGACCAAGTTCCCCTTCGGAAAGCAAGCCAACACGCCCGGCGTGAGTATTCAATTTGTTTCGATCATTAAGCGATATCTGTGGCGTTTTTTTTTCTCCCTCATTTTTTTTTAAAAACGATCGCTACACACAGATGTATTTCATATTGCCCCGAGTATATAGAGCTCTTGCGCTATCTATCCGCGCTGCTGCATGATTGATGACATTCTTCGGCCCGCGGACCGTTATGAGGAAATTTTCTAAATATTTTATTCGGATGCTCCGAATAATTTCAACGACTGCTCCCCCCACTGGGCTCGCTCTCTCCCGAGCCTCGCGCCATCGATTATTCAGCGGCTGATAATGGCAATTAGCAAATAATGACGGCCAAAGTATTTTCCAATACACAGAGAGAGGCGAGCGCGGGCACAGAGAGCGCATTATACGCCCGTTCATAAATTCCATTTGGCTAAATCGTGCTCGGAATTATTAATTGATGTTATCTATTTTCACTCAACTTGTTTAATAGCCAGGCCGCGGTACACGCGGCCGCGCGCGCAAATATATCGATCCAAATATTGCCGCGTGTTATCCACGGCGTTCGGTTAAAATAGCTCTCCACGCAGAGAGCCGGAGGGATATTAATTCTCAGCGCGCTCGTAACACTCGGCGTCTAAGGTTTTAGCTTAATTCCGTGCTTATGAGGGAATTTTCGAACTCCCACCCCAGTCTTCGCTTACATTCGATGTATCCCGCGAATTGGATGGATTCCCGAATTAGAGCCGCGCGCAGCATATTCACTAGTTTGCATTGAAACCGCGAGCGCGCGCGCGAACTAGTGAACTGACAAATTCGGGATTCCTGCCGGTGTATAGACGCGCCATTCTGGACATTAAAATGCACCCCCCTTTCAGCGATTGGAAAGCGAGGGACGAGCTTCCTCGGGAATATATTATATTCTCCCTCTGGCTCTCCACGCTTTTTTCTCTCGTTTTAATCGGCATAACATCGCGCCGTGTAATATCTAATGAAATTTATGTGCGCTAACGCGCTATGACAGCGGAAAAATGGATCCCCATTGTAATAAGATCCCCGGCTGCGTTATTACACGCGCATGCGGCTGCGCCGACGTCTGTCGGTGGATTAAAAACCGGCTGCTGGAAAAATTCGATTCTTCACACGTACGTCGCGCGTTCCAACTCTCCTATTTGAATATTATTACACTCGGCCAGCATCTACATATACAGTATGACACTCGGAAAAAAGTTGCGTTATCACCAGGGCGTTCTAAATATCCTTAATAAAAACATTGCCGCGGACACTTGGTCAAATTGTCCCGCTCGTTCCCAACACTCTCGCCTTTATAACATCATCCTCTCTCCTCCGCGCGCGTCCTGATAATTAATTTCCGATAAAATAATTCTTCCACGCAGGCCAGCCCCCCCCCCCCTTAAAATGCTAAAAAAGCCTATATCGCATAAATTCGTAAAGCCCGAAATTGCGCGCACCTCGGCCCGCGCTATCAGCCGGGCGCATCAGCTCTCTCGCCTTTAAAAATGAAATCGTCAGGATAATGAAGTATGAAGAATCGGCGCGCTCGATCGGCCGATCATCGGGCCGAAATCTCGCCGAATGAGAGAGACGAGGGATACGAGCGCAAGATGGCGCAGCCGCGAGCGAGGCTGCATTAAATCATAAAACTCGCTCGTGAGCCGCATGAGCGATATTCTGTATACCGGTCCAGGGGCCGTTTTCTCGCTGGAGGAGAGCGTTCGAGACGAGAAGCTTCCATGTTAGTTGGGGATTTGTCGCTTCTGCGATGACAAGGATCCGTGGTAATCAATTTTGCATTAATATTAATCGAGCGCTGAAGTATTCAGTGGCTTTGCTCGTGCGGACGGTGGTTTCTTTTGTTCGAGGAGCGTCGAGGCTGAGTAAATCGATGCGTAGTCTGGATTATTGGCGAAATCTTGGAAACGTCGGAGGCTGGGACTCTGTCCCCGGCGGATTTTAATAATTGCGAAATTGAAATTTAAAAACGCGTCGTGGAAAATTGCTTTAATAATATCCGCTTCAAATGCTCGCGAGGGCACTTATGCCTTATTCATAAAGATCGCCGGGAGATAAAGTCTGCGCTGAAATTATTTTTATCTCCGACTTTTATCTCGTAATTCAAAAAATTGATAAATACTTTTTGAGAATATGTACGGGGCGAAGCGCTGGCTTAACAGTGTGTCCAAAACGATAACATTATAAAAGCCATGACTCATCTTATCGCTCTTGCGCCGTTTAACTTTTAAAGTGGCCCCCTTTGAAATTGTCTTTCAAAGAGATCTCATATTCAAAATGGCATACTCGCTCATCGCCTCGGCTAGAAGTTTCGAATTAAGCTCATCCCGGCGCGCGCAACGATTTTAAAAGCTAAAGCACTTTTACAAAGTTCCTGGATCTTGAGCAGCTAAGTGTGCCGCAAGGGTCTCGAGTAATTTTTCGAAAATCCTTACACTTTAGCGCGCGGAATTTTCATTATTTCAGCCTCGGCCTTTCTGCCTATGCAAATCCCAATTAAAATCAAGGATAACTGGGCTGCGCTTTATACACCTAGCCCAGATTCGCCGGAATATTCATCGATCCCCGCGTCGACGGGGGCGGCAGGGTAACCCTAATATGAACCTACATATTCATGCAGAAACGAAAACGCAACTCATCCTAGCGTAATCTTCAGCGCCAGTAGGTCCGAATACACTCGAGGAAGCCGGGCGCATTATAATCGCCGATAAAAAGCCGAGGCAGCCTCTAACTGTATATTCTTACGGCGCGTACGTGCGCCGAATTTCTCGGTCCTCTCCGGGAATTTGCATTTCAAACTGCGCTTTCTTTCTCGGGGGATGCGCGCGCGCGCGTTGGCTTTGCGTGTCGTCGAGCTGGGGCCCCGCTATGCGGACATATCGAATCTTGGCCGCGCGCTGCGGGCCAATCGATATTAAACGCTCGAGCGGTCTTTGTTCCATCCCGTGCCTCCCCCCCTTAAATGATTAAGTAGGCTGCGAGGCGCTTCGGAAAAATTTATCAATGCAAAAATCTACAAGTCAAAGAGACAAGAAGCTGCAAGTTTGCTCTGGCTTTTTTAAAAGAAATATCGAGTGCTTCGAGCGTCTCCACGCTATCTGTGTGTGTGTGTGTGTGTGTTTGCACTTGTCAGACCAGATGGAAAGTGTCGTGAATTCGACGAGGAAGAGACTCGAGTACTTGTCGCGCTCGACAGGGGGAAAAAGTGTCTGCCGCTCGCGGCTGAAAGAGGCAAATAAATTAAAGCCACTGTCTTGCGCCGATGACGAGCACTAATACACACAGGCCTATTTGTCCCATCTGCCTCTCTCCCGCACTACTTGTAAAATCTACGTTCTCATTAGGCGAGATAAAAGCAGCTAGAAAGCATCTCTCTAGTGTGAGAGTATTCACGAGGTCCGCTCTTTTTTTCTCCCTACAGCAGCGCGAGGTTAATAAAGTTGTTGATTTAAGGCCCGCACACGCGCGGCTAATAAAGCTCTAATCGACTCGTATGACTCGGCGCTATTCCGAGAGGGACGCTTCTTCGTCCTCTCGAAAACGCTCGCAGCGCTACTCGAAACTTTGTCAAGCTCTCGCTCCTCTCGAGTGCGGGGCCGTATATATATACTCCTCCTCGTGTATAAACCGACAAGAATGCGCATACACATTTCAGATGCTCACTTGGCTGTCTCTCGGCGAAATTTTACGAGTTTCGATTTCTCTGCCTCTCCGTCCCCCCGCGCGCTCTCGCTCTCATTAGCAGCCCGCGCGCGCGAGCATCAAGTATAGAAGTGCCTTAAGGCGCCTCGAGTGCCCCAGCGTCTTTTGGACAGTTTGGGAATTCCAGCGATTCCAGCCTGCCCTTTTCCAGGTACGCTGGGCCCACCTTTCGTTCTCTCTCTCTCTCTCGTTCTTGTACGTATATATACGCGGGCTCTCCCAATGACCGATGCGCGTTCCGGGCGCCATGTTTGTTTTTCAGTTGTTAAGCGCGCAGCGGGCCGCCAGACAGGTTTAAATCAGCCTTCACTGCACTCCCCTCCTTAAACCCACCACGTACACACACACGCATACACATACGCCGCTCTCGCCTTCTTTCTCTCAGCTCGATCTTTCCTCCTCCTCCTCCTCCTCCACACACCTTCGTTCTCCAGGCTCGTATATATATATACTCACGCACGAGGCAGGCTCATCGAGGAGTCTCCCTTTCAGCCGCCGCCGATGCTGGCTGTATAACGCAAATTGCTTTTTGTTTGAACGGACAAATTAGAGAGCGAGAGAGCCGGCTCTCTCTCGTCTTGTACATACGGCTGCAGTAAAGAGGAAAGCGCGCGAGAGAATTAGAGAATTACGCGCGCGCACGCGGAAGCTGCAGCGACTCTCCTTTTTTTCACCTCGCTCTCATGGATACACGCACACGCACAGACGCGAATTCTGATCGTTAGTGCAGCGGTGCTAATCGAGCGCGCGCTGCGCATATCGCTGTTTGAAAAACCTCTTTGAGCCGGCCGTATACAGCGAGGGCCAGCTGTTGATTTTTCGGCGGCGCGTCCATCAACACGGGCCTCGTTTAGCGCTCGAGCTTTTCGTTTCCCTACTCTCTTTTCTTTTTTCGCTTTATACGCGGGGCCGATTGCAGCTTTGAGCGGCCGAACTTTTTGGGAGCCGCGGAGAGAGAGGAAAGCGGCCTTTTGCCAGCAGGTAGGGAGCCTCTAATTATGCTCGGCCGGCCGTTTACTACCGATGCCCCCGCTCTCTTTTCCACTATTTTTTCGGGGCTTTTTTTCGCCTTATGTACACGGGCCCCGCGCTGTATTTGCGCAATAAATTTCGCCTTTTTCTTCCGTGCATACACGCCGCTCGCCTCTCGTTTTATTTGCGAGCGCGGCACTTTCCGCTCCATCGGCCGATTTATATTCGTGTCAGCCCCCGGCGAGATTAGGATGAATTCGGGAAAAAAAATTCGGCCAGGCGCGCGTGCCAGAAGTTAATACCAATATTTGCGCGCGGGGGCTAGTCGCGCTGGGTTAATTAGCCCTTCTGAGATGTGCGCGTGGAGAGAGTAGCAGTCGGAAATCCGGCTGGCAAAATGAAAGCTTTGACATTCCGAGGGCCGGCCGGCCGTATAAAAGCGAAATCCTTGGGTCAACAACTTTTCCAGCGGATTTGGCCCCTCGCAAGCTGGCGCACGCGCGGCCGAGTGCAGAAGAGGGAGCCGAGTGGCCGGGAACGAGCTTCCTGATCTTCTCTCACGAGGGGCGGCAGCTCGTCCGTCTAGTTATCGCTCGGAAGATTCGGCTTTTTCCTCTCTCTCTCTCTCTCTTTGTATTATCTCTCTCTCTCTCGCGAAGGCTTGATCACCTTTCGCTCGGTCGAGATTAAGGTCGGCTAACGCAATAACTGCGTGGGTGCGGGGACGAGCTGACGGAGTGGGAGGGAGGGAGGTTATTAATATACGGGGCCCGAGGGCGAACAGCGTCAGAACAAACAAGATAAACAGAATTAGCCGGGAGTATTTGAACAAGCTAGCAGCCAGCCACACACACAGAGAGAAAGGGACCCGCTCGCGCGCTGGCATGTCGACGCTCCGCTCTCTCTTGCCGAGGGTTCAAAACTTGCATAAAGGGACCTCTACGTGCTGCAATCACCGAGCGAACGGGGCCAACTTTCGACCCTCCCCCTCCCGCCTCGATATTCCGCGCGCTCCAACTCTCGGGCAAGTATATAGCTGCGCGAGGAGACAGCTCGACTACGACGTTAGGAAGGAAGCGCTTTGCTTGCAGACTAAGGAACCGGCCAATCTAAATACGTCAACCCCCAACTTCTGACGCTCGCGGCCCCTCAGACAACAAACAAGCTCTACTCTTTTCTTTTCGTCGGATTTTCCAAAGCGTGTGTGTATATACGTGCACGCGACGAGGCGATCGTTTTCACATCGTCGATATGCAGGCCTGGGTGAAGAACAACGCGTGTGTGCATATAAATAGGCGAGGGGAAAGGGCCGCTTTTGTCGAGGGACGTATAACTGACAGGCTGCCCCCCAACCCTTTGCCTGGCAACAGACACGTCGCCTTTTCCGTTTACTTTACGGCCACTGATTCTGCTCGCTCTTATTAACGCCAGCTACTCCCCCGCGCTTCGCATCGCATCCGCACACATGCAGACATACCCGCTGGAGACCTATTGACGAGACTTACAGCCCTTTTATACAGCTCGCTCTTATCGCGATCGCAATTAATCAAGCGCTCATTTAAATTCGCCTCCGAGTGACATCGATCGCGTTTTACAAGTTCGCCATCGACGTGTAACTCCAGAATCGCATTGTACGAATTGAATGCAGCGAGCTACTTGGCGCCGATGCTAATGCACGTCTCAATTAGAGCAGCACGAACCGGCGCTCCCTGGATCAACACACTGAGCTGGAGCGGCTCAAAAAGTTCGCGAGAGCCAAATAATTTGATCACGTGCCAATCCAGAAGCCCACCGCGTAACCCACATACACAAAGAAGAGCCGTATCAGGCCCGATACGGCCGAGCTATTCAATTTCTATACGGCGCCTTCCCTGCGCGAGCTACTCGCGGAGCCAAGAAAAATACGGAGAGCAAAAAGTCCATCCGTGTCGCTCGATATCGCGACAAATTCGCGGCTCTCCCGCGCGCATGTATATTCAGCCGCGCATCATAAATATTGACAATCGCGGTGCTCTCTTCGGACTGAATTAATGAAGCCCCCAGTGCGCGCGATCCCGAGCTCAAGTACGTTAATCCGTTAATAATTTATGAATACCCCTCGACTCGCTCGTGAATACGGAAATCGCCGCCCCTTTTTTTTTTTTAATAAAAAGCATAAGTGCGCCAAGTTTTATTCCTGCAGCCAGCGCGGAAAGTCTCGCTCTCTCTCGCCCCTTTCAGGCCTTTTTCGCGAGCACTCCTACGCCGTGCGTAAGTCTACGTATATATATACGCGGGCGCCGAAACACTTTCTCAAGTGGCCGGGCCCTTCGTCGCGTTAGAAAGCCAAATTACTCGGCTAGCCCCGAGGAAGCCAGGGCAAAGCTCCGGTCCGTTTCTTTTCCGAGGCTCTCGCACCTTCGACTCCTTTGAGCTAGCGCAGCAGCCCTTCGGAAGCAATTAGCACCCCCGACGACGATAATTCATTTGGCTGCGCTGCTACTGCTCCGCTCTCTTTTCCTCTTTTGCCTTCCAGCAGATATATACATACACACAATGCCGACGCGTCGGTATATTTTTCAGCGCTCGGCTCCCCGTATAGCTGTCTTTCCATCCATCTTCCAGCCGCGGCTTTTTTCCGAGCCACTCGCGCGTTTGACGATCGCACAAAGCCGCCCGGCTGACCGCGCTCACGTATCCTATACGTCTCACTCCCGACGGCCTCCTCTTAATCGCGGCCCGATCGCGCACGCGTGATATGCATTTTTCGTCCTCTCCCCCGTGATATTCTCTTTCTCTGCCTAGGAGCTACACACAGCTCCGTCTCCTCCTCCTTCTCTATCTTTGCAATGGAGACGCGCTGCGAATATCATTCCGGCTACGTCGCCCTGCTGATATGTGTGATGTGTATGTGACGCGCGGGATTCGTGACTGCATATCACTGCCGGGATATTTTTCGTCCTTTATACCCGATGACGCCCGACGGCGTGCGTCGACTACGCGAGCTGGTGCATGTATGTATGCGAAAAGGCAGCACTTGGGCAGTGATTCATTCGTGAATTTAACTGTATATACAAGCGCGGCTGCATCACTGGGAGCGGCTTTAATTAACTTTTTGCGGTTTCGCGTGTGTATGTGTGTGTATGCGTTAGATCCGTCCGATAAGCTGCGCGCGCTCTCCGCCTCTTTTAAGGCTTATAAAACGCTTATTGCATTGTAAATTATTCAAGTAGCTTTTTCATGCGCGCCGCGATCTTTCGCCGTGTTTTTCCCTCCCCGAGATTCGTCTGAGTTTTTGCCAGCGCGCGGCTTTTAGGAATTAGAAATTTTAATAGGCCGCGCGCTGTTTAATTATCGGCCCGCAGATAAGTTGGGCAATCTTTATGATGTATATACTTAACCCTCTGAATTTTACCGTTCACCTGGCAGTCCGCTCCGCGGCTCGCGAACTATTTTCACTCAGTTATAAATTCAATTGCTTATTACAGCCAGCACAGACACATGCAAGCCGGCGTAACCTACATTCCCTCCTCCAGCTCCTCCGCATATATTTCAAAACAGCTCTTCCACGACCGCGAGAGCCCGGATTAACAGTGCAGACTCGAATCTCAGGATCGATGCTCGCTCGCGGATAGCCCCGTTCAATTGTTCGCGGAAAAAAAGCCGGCGGCCGTGTCTGGGCTGTATACACGGCAAAAGACTAGCCGCTCGCCTCGTGCGATTCTGCGCCTTCGTCGGCTAGCTCGTGCATGCAGGCGCGGAACCGGATGGGAGAGAGAAGGAGAGCAGACTGCGTAATGAAGACGCGAGGGAAGGTCGCGGCGTATTGGGTTACTCTCTCTCCTCTTTTTTCTCTCCGTCCTCAAAATTCCCTGCGTCTCTCGCTCAAATTTCTCCGCCCCCGCAGTATGCGAGAAGGAGAAACAAGCTCAGAGCTCGCCGCGTATATAAATCCGGCGCGACTCTGATTTTTCGGCCACATTTTCCGCTCACTTTACGATCATCATCGTTCGGCGTGAATCACGCTGATTCACGGCCCCTCTTTGTTGCTCGGCCTCTCGCGCCGAATTTACGATGCGCCCGCGCCGCTGGCTGCTGCTGCTCCTTTCCGTCTTGTTTATAACCGCGAGCGCAGAAACGAAGAAGAAGCGGCGCGCGGCAGCTATACGGCCGGCGCTGATTAATGCAAAACCGCATACGAGCTGAGACCTCCGAGCGAGCGAGTTTGCACGTGCGATATTCGGCGCGTGCTGCGCGCGACCGGCCCGGATATACAAAGTCGCCGATTCGATACACATATCGCATACTAATACGAGACGGGGATGTATGTTACTGTCTTTTAAAGAGGTATTACACACTCGGGACGTATAGTTGCTTTGCTCTCCACAGGTCTGTATTTCAATACGGACGATGGGTGGATGATGTACGAGCGGCAAAAATTGAGTGCGTGGGCGTGGGTGGTTTGAGAGTCGCTTGTTAGAGTGTAATGAGTGACCCGAATCCGGGGGATATCTCCTCGAGAGGAGAGCATTTTTTTATTATATCGCGGTGGAGATTTTGAAATTAATTCAATTTAACGCAAATGTTTGGCCGCGGGTATACATTCTTTCGGCTCGGGGCTCTCTCGAAAATACGAAATATTTGTTCAACGGGATAATGAGGATTCGCGCTGTCCTGAATAAACTCGGCTCTAGTTAAACTTAGGAAATCCCTCCGGTTTTCCGCTTGCTCTTATTATTTCAACTGATTTCCGGGCTAGCGTCGCGCGCTGCTCCGCGAATCAAATTGACGCGCTCCCGCCTATGTATATACATAACTCCCTGACCTACATATATTTCTCCCGCGGGCGATTCATTATGAATAAAATGTTTTATTTACCGCTAGTACAATTAATGCAGAATCCGGGCTGTTTAAATAAAGCACGAAATTTTGATGAGAAACGGAAGAGCGAGGGATGCGTAATTGTTGCAAAATTTAACGACGCACTCGACGAGTGCATTGAAAAAGAAACAATGCGACGACGAGGAGGCAGAGACGGCGCACAGCAGCGCGCAGAGTATACATAAAGCCAGCGCAGCGGAAGCGGGGAAATAAAAACCTCTCGCCACGGTCACCCAGAGAGACAGTTTCAATGGAATTATTAAGTCGATATCCAACTGGAGCAGCTTCTCTATTCCATAGCCCGTAGCAGCAGTAGCCGCAAAAGCAGCGGCAGCATCTCGGGGAGCGCACATTCTCCGGCTCTCCTTAACGCCTCTAATCCCATTATTATGACTATTGTGTTTCAATTGAAATCCTTTGTCGAGCCCTCCTTCGTCCGAACTGGCGCGCGCGTGCGTTTGAAACCAGAGCCCGAGTACGGGGGCGATATAGAGAGGCGCTGGGTAATCCGAGAGCCGGGCACTTGTCTTATGCATTCTTCGATTATCGATGATGCGCGCAGCCTTTCGCGCACGGAGAGCGAGTATATATACCCTTCAATTTCGCCAAAACCTCGCTGATCTTCCGCAGTTCCGCCTCGAATTTCCTGCCGAGCTCGGTGTATATCGCCTCCGGTATATATATGTATATAGAGGGAGGGAAGCCTATCAGTCGCATTATGTGAGCCGGGCAATTAGCTCGCTCTCGCTTTCTACCCTCTCCCTCGTTCCGCTGTATAATTTCTCCGTACGTGTATATCGAGCTTCTCTCGCTCCCAAGAAAGAGTCTGTCTCGTTAGCCGTGTGCAGCGCTCGGTGTGTATATACGTATATAGGCGAGTGCGGCTCTGATTGCGATGCTAGAGAGCAGGCCAAGCGACGGTCGTCATTCACCCTCCCGTGCACTCGGTACGTCATTGCGCCTTTGTCTCATGGCGAGCGGATGGCTGCGCTTCTGCTCCCCGATGGATTATTTAACGATACATACTTCAATTCCTCGGCTATATAAGAGAAGGAACGTCTTGCGTGTAATTAGCCCGCGCTGAACAATTAATAAAGTTTTGCCCGAGTACACATGTTCTCTTTGCGGCGGGGCTCCAAATTAAGATAAATTGCCTTCCGGTTCACTAGTTCACTCTCTCTCCTGCTTTCTGTATAATTTAATCTTCCCGGCGCGGCGAGAACTTTTATCAAGTTTACTTACTAGTTTTGATCTAATTTATTTAAGTGTAGCTCGTATATACACTGTCACTACGTATAAACGCACGCAGCCGCGCGTAATTCTGTTTTACAATTGTTAATCCATTACTTATTTCGAGCAGCGCGGCTCTCCCGCCGCGGCTGTAAAGCTCCGCCGCGCGTCATAATTTCCCATCACGCGCTTGGCTCCGCTCCTCGGCGTATAATAAGTCCGCAGCGCCTCTATTTCTTGTCCGCGAAGCCTGACGCAGAGTAAGAGAAATCAGCAAAGTTGCGCGCAGCCGCCCTCCCGCTCTCTCGCATTCTCATTCTCTAATAGTTTGGCATACCCCAAGTGCTGCCGTAGCCGCGCCTAACTTCGCCTCACTCTCGCTGCGAGGACGACAAAGTCTCAACGACGCGGGCTCGATTTCTAGAGGGCTGGCGAATACGTTCGCGTCTCGCCTGATTTCTGGCCTCGCGTCATTTCGCGCGCGGGCTTTTATCTACTTCAGAGCGGAAGAGAGAGGACGTCTGTACGTTCCCGTTGACGTCGGCGAATTTTAATCCGCAAACATTTCGACGCGGGCCAGAGAGACAGCCCCTAGAGTATATAGAGCGAACGAGAGAGAGCGAGAGGTGGAGATATAGAGAGCGGCCCCCGATGGCTCGTGATTTTAGCGCGAGCTCGCGGATTAGGAGGAGATAATGGCTTCCGCCGAGAGCGGGCTATGGCCCCCCTATCTGGGCTAATGACCGCAAATCTGGGACACCGCGCACAATCGATGCACCGGCCCGAGAGCTGCTGCTGCACCAGCCAGCGCCACTCGAGATGGAAAAACTTTGCCGATTCAATTTTCTCGACTTTTTCGCCGCGGCTAGGCGAGAAAAGGCCGCGGAACTTTGCTCTCCCAGTGGTGGGCTATATACTTCGATGAATCTCCGGCTAATAACAAGAAAAATCTCTCGTAAATTCGGCCAAACTGCAGGAGCGAGCCTCGTTCATATCCGACCTTTAATTTTACAAATTGAAAGTTTATACCGGAAGCGAGTCGTTACGCTCCGTGCTCAGCGACCGAATTTTTGGAATTAGGAGACTCGCTCTCCCGTGGTCCAATTAAAAGAGATGCCTTTTTTTTCGAGCCGCGGCCTTTGTACATGCAAATCAGCCCCGGAGGATTCTGAAAAAAGGCTGATATTCAGATTAAGATTTCGAGAGAAGCCGAGCTATTAGGATTCAATTAAACGTAACATTTTGTCGGGATTCGCGCAATTTAATAGGAAACGAAAGCTTAATTAAATGCAAATGCGCGGAGAATCCGAGGCGAGCGCGCGAATAATTTAAATACGCGCGAGAAGGTGCTAAATAATGAATTTCGCGCGAACTATTCAACATCTCATCTGGAAATTACCATAAGAATGATGCGGCCTTACACTGAATTCTGCGGCGAAACTCTATTTCTACGCATAACTACGTCCTTCGAAGTAATTGGCCGAAAAAATGCGAATATCTTTCTATGCTTCGCGGTCTACTTGGCCTAATCCTGCAGGCCGTGAGCGAACCCAGTTTATTCGTGGAGCGGCGAGATGTTCCAGCTGTCTCCTAAAATGCGAAAAATATCGGGATCGATAAATATAAACATTCGAGTATGAGTTCAGGGAATTTCTGGGACTTTTAAATTCTTTCTCATTGACGCGTCCGACCCGGAAATTCGGACGCGGCATATTTTCCACGAACTGATTACGAAACAGTCTGGTCGAAATTTGATTTAATCGGGGCCAAACAAAGCGTTTTAATATTCATATTTGCGAACAGTTTTGAGCAATATCTGCCTCTGTAATAAAGCTACTACAATGTAGAGAATTTAAATAAAAAATATAAATTTATCGAGAATTTTACAAAAAATATCGTTGTTTGCAAGTCAAATTGAACAAATGCTTTATTATTCACCCAGCATGTGCAAAATGCTTTTTAAATAAATTTTTCTACCATTCGCAATTGAAAACATTTATCCATTCAACGATACACCCTTACACATAAAAACACCAATCCAGCAACAACGTAACCAGCAGCACGAAAAGCAAACTATTTTCCACGTCATTACAGCAAAGTGAAATTCATTGTTCCTCATCTTGAACTCGAAACGAGAATTCCCCTCTCGACAAATATTCCCTCCTCAGCGTAAAAAATATGCGATTTATAATCATCAGCGAGCTCCGCTCCAGGAAACTTTTTCTCCTCTCCCTCTCGGACCCTAGACTACCTCCTTATTCTTTCCTCTCGTCCAGACGCTCGGAAAAGGACGCTCCTCCCGGTAATTTCGGCGGTTTCGCCTAACGACGTCGTCGCCGCGGCCGCCCGGGACGGCCGTTTATTAGAACTGATAGCGTTTTAACTGGATGAGATATTTCGGTCTGAGACCTCCCCCCACTCTTACACTTACACCAAGGCGCTCGCGTATAGGTATATACTCGAGTGCCATCCGGTCGGGATTGAATTTTTACAGCGCACACGCGGCGCGCGCGCGCTAATCTAATCGTGTAAATACGGATTCACGTTACCGCTGCGCCAGACACGCGCGCGCGTCTGCCTGCTATAAATCAGCAGCGGCCGGTCTGCTGCTTACCGAATAACAATGATTAATTCCGGCTCGATAAGCTGGCCTTCCGGCTACTCCTGCGCGTTGCTGTATTTTTCTCGCGCCGGATGCGCCTCTCCTTCTTATCTCGGCTCGTTTCCCCGGCGAGTGTAGGTGCCAAGAGGAGGAAATTAATTCGAGCCGCATCAAAAGCCGTGTCGGCAATTGAATGCTCTATCGGCTTTTGTAGATAAGAGCCGGCTGCTCCTCGCTTATACGGCTCTGTTAATGTGACTCGCCGCTATAAAAGCATATCGGGGATCATTACTGTTTTAGCTCTCGGGCTTGAGTTTTAATGTTTCGAGCTACTGGGGCCTCCTTTTTATTGATCGTTAATTGAGGAGAGGAAATTATTCACGATATTCGCCGGGTTATACTTATTATACAATGGCGAGCACTGGCTCTTATTGAATTCTTCGGAGGAAAGTGTATAAACATAGCTGCACGCGACTATACAAGTCGGAATCTTATCTTAAACTATTAATTGAGGCTTTGGGTAAAATTGGCGATTGAAAACCGGACGTTGCGCAAGCGCTTATTTGTTATTCCCATTCGCGCACATATACGAGTCTCAACCGAATCTCCGCTTGTTACATAGCCAACCGCTCACTAATCCCCC
>JAPYZA010017470.1:0-11590 GCA_030522685.1 Eupelmus azureus
CGCGCGGTCTGGCTCTCATCCTTTGGGCGATGAAAAATTCCGCGGATTAAAATATCGAGGTCGCGAGTCGAGTGGGAAAGCTCGGTGGCTAGAAAGAGAGAGAGAGAGAGAGAGAGAGAGAGAGAGATTTTCCGAAACTCTCTCGCGTATGTATATAGGCGCCGAAAACCTGCTGGCCCGAGGAAGCGAGATAAAGTGCCGTCCTGCAACTTGGCGTGTTTTATCCTGAAGGTGCCGCAGAGAAGTTCGCGCTGCGACGACGTGGAACTCTCCTCGCTGGGAAGTTTAATTCATTACCCTCGCCCTCTCTCTTTCTCTCTCTATCTCTATCTTTTCTTTTCTACCGCGCGGAAATCAAAAGGAGAAAAAGTCGAGCGGAAAAAAGAAGCGAATGTGCAGAGCGCGAGGGAGAGACTGGAAAAAGTCGATTCTCCCGCGGGGCCACGGCTAGATATATATACGTGTCGATAGTGCGTCTCTGCGGAGTCGCGGAAAGCTAATTCAAAGGACCTTTATGCGAAGTATAATTGAATTTAGAGCGGAAGACGAGAGCGAAACTTTTTTCGCGGGCCTGCGCGTGACGCGACTCGAACGCGCGTTATATAGTTATTGGAATTCATGAATTTTAAGCGCCAGGCCAGCTGCTCGCCCGTAATCGCAAATTTATTTCGTAGAACGACACCGCCGCTATGCTCTATCCTATTTTAATTTTTTTATTATGTTTATTTTTTAATAGCGAGTGTTTTTGGCTATTGATTATTCATGAAATGCTTGGCGTTCGTCGTTTCTTTCAGGCTGAAAGTTGAATATACCGCTTGTGTCTTTGTGAACGCAAGTTTATTTGAGTTATGCAAATTTTGATTGCCATAGGTGGTTGACAGTTCGTTTTTTTTTTTTTTTTTTTTTTTTTTTTTTGTTCTATGTTAATTTTTTTTTTGTCTATGGTTTGGTTTTTCTTCTAACAGCATTTTATCTCATTTATGCCAGAATGTGAGTGATGCATAATTAATAAGTATACAGATTTATTTTATTTTGTGTTTGAATATTAAGAAATATCTAGTCACTTTAAATTATAGAAATAAATGTACAATCTTTTACTAAAATTTAATTTTAAAGTAATTAACAAATAGCAATAAATATCTGTACGTCAAAAAGTGTCTAAATTAAAGTTGAAACAAACATTTCCCATTTAGTACTCTAAAATTACTAGAATAAGAAGCTCGATTCAATAATATGCTTTTCCAGAATCAAAACTTTTGCCCATTAAACAATCAATCCCATAGTGACTCTTCTACAAAGTCCAAAGAAAAAGAGGATCGAAAGGAAGGAAGTGAGGCCGAGATACAGCGGTTCTATTCCATGCATTATTTATAAATGTCTGGTTCTCTCTCATACACACTCACACGCTTACCCATACACACGTGTTCGTACGCACGTACTTGCCTACGAGGAGCAAGTAACTCCGGAGAGACGAATCTGTGGATGTCATTTAACGAACCGATCACGCCCAGGCCGTCGCTAAAAGTTCTGACAGCGTATTTTCAATGGGCCGTTCGCATAAATTTTCCTACCTATATACCTATCTCGCGCGCGCTCTTTTTTACTCTCTCACTCTCTCTCTTCCTCGTCTTTCGTGGATATCTTTTTCTGGCGAGCTCCGCGCCGATGTATAGAGGCGCCTGCTGCTAGCGTGACATCGGGCCAACTTTTTCCATTCCACGTCTAGTGTATAGGGCAGGAAGAAGCTGCGCGCAATTGAGCTTCTTTGAATAGTCGCGGGGCCCTCTTTTCTGCACAAATAGCCTTGCCTGCTCGATTCGTCCGGGACTGCGCGTTCGGTTCTCTCTCTCTTTCCCTCTCTCTCTCTCTCTCACTCTCTCGGGCGTTCCTTTCTCTCATTTCTATTTTAGCCGTGTGTTTCGCTCTTATCGCCCTTTTTTCGCTACAGCCGACGTTGCTACTGCATGTCGGGTGGCTGATCCTTTGGATCGAAGTTTTCTGATATGTATAAAGGCGGCTTGATGATCAAGACTTCGGAGTAGAATATCTGGATGTAGGGCGAAAAGGTAATCTTACATGGATAATGGAAAGGATAACAATACGTAAGAGATGGCATCTGCTAATCGGATGTAAGGATTCGATCAGATAATATTATTTATAATATAGCTTTAGTGTAATTCCTCATATTTCTTTCGGACGTTACATGAGCATTGTTGAATATTGATAAGATTATTCCTGAATATTTTCTGAAAATATTTAAGTAATATGTGCTTAATGGCGTAAGATGAGACCGTGATATTTAACTTTGACTCTTAATTTATTAAACGTAATATGTAGTATAATATTTCTTTACGATTTATCCAGCTCAAAATTAGATCTAGAAAAATCATTTTTTTTTAGATAATTAAAATATGAGACTATTACAATATCCAAAAAAAAGCTAAATCAGCATGGGTTAGATTTCAAAAATGATCTAAACAAATTTTTATTCTTTAAACTTTTATTAAAATTATATATACCAGACAATTTTGATTGGATCACAGTACCATCACGAACTATCATTGAGCCCTGAATGTTGACTTCCAACTTTCAATACGATTTCTGGAGATTTATTTATTCTTCTGTATTAGCGTGAATTACCACAGAATTTGATTTTACAACAAAAAAGTATATCTACGAATCATCAAACGCCCTTCAATTTATCTCCAATAATGCCCATCCATCACCGTAAAACAATTACCATTCCTTCCGCCACTCCAGCCCCGCGAAAAACCAACAATCACGAGCGCCGAAAGAAGAGCACTTAAACGCGAAACTCGCCTCGCGACTCCGCGGAGGATCGTTAAGGGAAAACGAACGACGCGGAGCGTCTAGCTCTCGGACGTCGTCGCGCTCTTTCCGCCTCTCATCGACTTTGCTAAGCGGCAAAGTTTGACGAGAGCACCGACGGTTCCTCTCTCTCTCTCTCCCCTAGAGAGAAAGAGAGAGAAATCACACCCGCTTCCGTTACGACGATTTTGACCCCCGCGCGGGCGCGCGCCGAGGGAAACACCTGTTCCTTCGATTTCGTAGCGCGCGCGACCGTGAATTTATTCGCATCGGTGCTCGCTCGAAATTGGATTCGGGAGCGCTGTTTTGTGAAGTCATTATTTCTCTTGCGTTTCGCTGCTCTTTTTTCTTCCGCGCGGTCTTTTGTTTCTTTTTTTCTTTATTGGTGAGCGGTGGCTTTTCGTACGCACGATTCACGCAGAGAATTACGGAGTTCTTGGCTGGTTGAGTGGGAGCGGTTGGCTCGAAAGTTAATCGTAGTTTTTAATTGTTTGCTTGTTGATCTGATTGTTTTTTAAGGTAATTGAATGGAAAATTTTTTTATTTGATGATTAAAGTTTTAGGTAAAGTGTTTGGGAGAATACGTTTTTGAAATAGTGGATGATTAAATTAATATGTGGGCATGATTGAAGCGTAAAAAGTAGACTCATCTAACTTTAGCCGTTGGAATAAATAGAGAAGCTTACACCTTTTCAGCGCTGAAAACTTGGCGCTACATTCTTTTGATGCTCTTTCAGCTTGGTAAATGCATATGAAAAATTTGAGGCTTCATATGTCTACAAAATTTTAAATTTCAAAACTTTTTTATTTGAACTTTTAAAATAAAATTAAAGTTGAAAAACTTAAATTATAGTACTTTTGAGCAGCTGTCGTCAAATTCGAGAAAGATTGGTGGTTCAATTTGAACCTTAAACTTATTTTTATTCAAATTGTAATAATTTCTTCAAAATTTTGAGGAATTTATATAAAAGTAAGAACAGTTAAAATGCTACTTTATAAATATTTTATCTACTTATTCTGTAACATAGTTTGCTCTTAATTTATATTGAATCATTACTTATATTTTGAACTTGTCATACATCATTTTTGAAAAGCCCTTAAAAGCTAGCACCATTGACAATAAGCAGCTTATACTACGATTCCTCTTAACAAATTAAGTCATTACAGTAATAGCAACTCACATTATAGAAATAAAAACACTTTGTATCAAAGAAAAGATGAAATAGAAAAGCTTAATATGCCGCTGCTAGCTTTCTCGGATATTTCATTTATGGGAAAATCAAGCTAATACTCTCTTCTCTTTTCCTCTCTCTCTCTCATTTGCCGGAAAACTAGAATGGGCTCCCTTACCAGCGAGAGCGCACTTATTATTATGAGTATAAACCTCTCGTTGAACTTTTCTCCTTTTCTGCGAAGCCGCCCCTAGGCAACTCTCCTCCTCGCGGCTACAAGGTACTCTTTAAAACTTTTAACATAAGTGCGGCTTGTTTACCCCGGGGTTTTTACAATTAGGGGAGGGGTGTTATCGGCGTTTGATCTCTTTAAATATAAATATTTACAGAACGAATTGCTACTATGCGCTGGACTTTTATTATTAAAAAAGTTTATTCTCTTTAGTAACTGTAAAAAATGTACGTAAACAATTCATTCCATTTTATAACTGTCAATCCAATATCCAAATATTTCACTTAAAAATATAAAAATTTCAACTTGCACAAGAAACTTACTGCGCGAATCCCATTCGAAAGTTTCCTACCAAAGAATCCGAAGCATAAATTAACATCGACATTCGGTAAAATAGAAAAATCCCCTCGGAGCGCCGGAATCCTACACCCGAATAAAATCAGGATTCCAATTCGCTAGCTAAAAGTTAATGAAATCCGAACTTTGCCCACGCTGATTTTCAAATATGAAAATCAATTTAAATGCCCGGCTTAATTAAATCAACATTTCCATTACTCGCTCCCGGAGCTCTCCCACCTCTTCTCCAAGTGGGAAATTAAACGGCGTAAAAAAAAGGCGAGGAGCTCGCTCCTAATGCGAATATCGGAATTCTGAAAACGCGAGCGAGCGAGGCTAACACACCTCGCGGCGTCTGCTTTTTGCGAGCTGACGATATCGCCTTTCTTTTCCCTCTCTCCCTTTCTCTCCGCTCGAAATTACTAATTTCCTGCGGCGAACAAGCTGGATCACTCGCCGCGCGGCGTGCAAGCGAATAGTCCAATCAATGCGCGCCCGACACTCGCGCGTGCAGCTCGATCTTCCTCCTCGTTCTTTTTTTTCTTCAACCCAAGCTTTTTTTCCTCTCTCTCTATCTTTCTCTCTCGATCCTTTTACTGCGCGGTAAAAAAACGAGCGGCGCCGCTTTGCGCTCCTTGTTTTTACCCTGCCAAGCTTTTCCGGAGAATTTTTTTCTTGTGTATTATTTTTTTTTATTCTGGCGGGTATTAACTCCGGGCTTCTTTTTCAACTTGTCTGCGTTCTTATCTGCTCCTCGCTGAATCGGCGAGAATTAATCAGAAGAAAATTAGAGGAATATTATTTCTGAATCGAATTAAAATAGTTGTCAATAAAAGAACACAATACAGCGAAATATAGTCCTCCTAAGAAATCACGGCAATTCAAATTTAATTCCGTTCGATTCCTGCCACCTGTCGCTGGGACTAAAAAAAACCATCCACCTGCAAAGCCTCAAAGCAAACAAAAGCCACAGAAAAATCCAACCTCCCCACTTGCTAAATCAACTGTAGCGTAACAATCAGCTGCTTATCACCTCCCGCAAGCACATTACCATCCGTATTTAATTAGCCCGCGCCGCAATTTCTCGCCGCACGACTCGAGTGTCCTTCAGACCCACGCCCAGACGAAGTGCATTCTCCCCCCTGTCTCTCCGCCAGCCTCAACCCGCCGCTCGCAGAATCAGCCGGCTCCTTCTTGTCCCGGTGAATTAAGTCGTAACGAAGTGCCCAGATCGAAGTCGTTGAAAAGCATCGTTCGCCGGAGATAAAGCCGCTATAATATATGCGAAGTGCGCTTTTTGCGCAGGATGGATTTTCAATGGTACCGCGGGGTGAAGGGGGGGGGGGGTGGAAGTGCGAGAGAAACGTGACGCCCACTAATTTTCCGAGTCGAAGGGGGCACGTTTCGAAGTCCGCGGCGCTCTGGCGGCGGCACGAAGGGTCTGACAATTGGATCCTTCGTTATTCGCACTTTGCCGGCGTCGCCGGCTCGGACGGGCCTCGCTGTATTTTAATGAGGCTCCCGAGAAATCGTTAGCCGCGATTGTGCTTCCTCGAATTTTCATCGCTAGCGGGAGGGGGGGGGGGGTTGGGGGACTTCGGAAAAACAGATAAATTTTCGGGAAAATAAATTGGGTGTTGGAAATTGAATTGGGACTGGCCTGGTGGGGTTTAAAATGGTATACACGTGATGCGTTAGGTAGCTTATTATGATTTAGAGACTTTTTGCTTGTACGAGAAATTTACGATTTTTGCGAGGTAAATGAATTTTCGCACGAGAGATTAAAAATAAATTGAGAATGAATTTTCATGAAAAACGGGTAATTTATATTTGAATCCTAAAAGTGTCGAGGTAACTTTATAGGGACGAAGAGCTGGTATAAAATTTTATTTCATGTATTTTCAGTAAACTTTCTTTTTTTTTCTTTTAGAATTTTAAATAAGATTTTCATGTAATTATTTTTTTAATTAAAATTCATTCACCTTTCTAAAAACAACAGCTCGTAAATTTTCATTTTCTAATACACGCAGGGAAACCCAAAATAAATGTAATAATTTTAATTTTCATAAATATTCATTAATTTTCTCAACCTTCCGAAATAAGATAACAATCACTTACAATTTTTCACACTAAAAAATCATTCACAACTCAACCAGCGATACACAAATACCTTTCATCTCGCCTACCTCTCTACCCATCTCTCCAACCCAGCATCACTTTCCTCGCAAAAATCGAGCTCACGTCTCAATCACTCACCTCACACCACGCTACAGCCATCACGTCACAGATCTCTAAAATAAAATCGATCCCGCAGCCATCGACTCTGCCGCTTCCGCCTCTCTGCTTACAACGCGTTCTTAATTTTCTGGATCCGCGCCTCTCGACATCATCCGCAAAATGTCACGCGTCTCTTATTGTTCCCATATCAAAGAGTTCGCGCCGAGCGCGCGATTCGATTTGCCGATGCACCTTTGATTTTCATGCGCCGCGAGCGAAACAGTCTATACATATACGCACGCGCGATTTGCCTGCGCGAAGAAAAGAGCCCGGGATTATCGGGGGAAAGAAGGCGCAACGACGGCACAAGGGAAACGGCAAATCCACTCGCGCGAAAGCCTCTCCTCCATAGCGGTGTCGTAAAGACTTTTTACGACTGCAGCCTCCCTTGCGAGCTCTGTCCTCGTAAAGGGAGCGAAATCAAACGCCCGGCTGCATTATACGTAATATTGAGTTTTATAAGGCCGTTTCGGCGCGATCATTACGTATTACGCGGGAGGGGATAGAGAAGAGGGAGAGCGTTTTAAATGTTGCTGTGGATGAGTAAGGTTGATGCGTTTTTGTGAGTGGTTTGTTTTTGGCGGGATGTTGGAAAGGATATTTATGTTTTGTTTTTTTTTTGGAGAAGAATTATTGATGTAGGGATTTGTGTAATAGACTAAGGAATCGACAATTTCGGTATTAAAAGATAACTTATTCTTTTTATCATCTCATATTTAAATAGAGTGGTCTTTCATAATATAGGGCAAGTGATTTAATTTATTTAATTGCTATTTTAATCTTAAACTTTATCTTTAAACTTTATCCATATGTACAATCGAATAAAAAATGTCATACTTTATTCAATTAATTCTAAGTTAATAGGGTTCTATTTCGAATATTACAATTAAATGACTCTTAACCAAGTTTCTCTATTCTTTACTTGAGAGAAATGAATAATTCAAAATTATCGACGAAAACATTTTTAATCTTCCGTTAAAATGAATAAAACTACTCAAGCAATGATCTGGGCAGGAGTACAATTTTTTATAGAACATTTATCCAATATTCCATTCAATATTTTTATACCAAAACGGATATCGACTACTCATTTAGAAACTCTCTTTGTAAAAAGCTAACAAATTAATCAAATCATAGTAAATTAAATCCAACATTCATAGAATAAATCGAACGGAGGCCAAAATGAAACGCACGATTACAAAGAAAGCGCCCAGCAAAAAAATTTCAACAATTCGTCGTCGAAAAAATCCGATTGGTCTAAATCGCATGGGGGGCGCGGATACGTGAAATATCTCATCGCGAGTTCAAGGAGGTTTTGAAAATCGAGAGCGCGCGCGCACACGTGGATAAAAAGCCCGGATTTCAGCGAGCGCGTTATTACCCACTCGCTCGCGGTAATCTCGTAAATCGCGTGGCACTCTCTACGGCCTCGGACTTGGAGGATCGTCGAAATTAAATTTTCATCCATCCGTTAAACCTCGAGCGCGTTTTTTATCCCTTTTTATCCCGCGCCCTTCTCTCTTTGCCTTTTTAGCCGGCGCGTACATCATTCGCGAGCTTTTTGTTCCCGGTTCTACTTTCGGGTTTGATACGATCGTTTTTTTTTATTTTCGGTCTCCAATGAATTTTCGCTGTAATATATTTTTGCAAATATGTATATTTAACTCCCTTTCTGGATTCACGAGAGTTTTTTGTAGGAGAAATAGTCGCAGTCGGATGAAAATTGGATTATTGGATGTGATAGTAAGTTTTAAATTTGTTAACCGATACGATTTGGAGTCCTTCTAAATTTGTTCAAATAAAATTTTCAAAGTTTTCTCTGAATAAGAAGTTGAGAAAGCTAAAACTGTCAAATTCTGATTTCTGAAAATTTATTTTTTGCTATAAAATTTCCTCAGTGAAGAAGCAAAATTATACAACATACATTTTTGGCTACTTTCTTTAATGAAAGATATTTAGCTTTCTATTCTCGTACTTGGTCTTAAAATATTTCGCTTCTACAATAATAAAATCTGTTTCTAACTAGAGATCATTCTCATAATTACGGCCAAAAATAACCAGCGCACGCCTCAAGAAAGTAGCTAAAAACATATCTTGATGCTGGGTCTCAGACACACGTCAAAGGGTGAGCACGAATAGCCTTTAAACGAGCCGTCGCGATAAATTGATGTAGAAGTCGTTCTGCTGTCTCAAATGTTTCAGTGTTATGCGTTAATAGACCGCGGCGCGCACAGATAAAGACGCACCTTTATATAGTTCTGTGTTACTAATTACTAAATGCACTTTTTTAGCTCATAGTTTCTTTTTTTCAATATAAAACAGTAAAAAGGAATTTTTACAAACTAGTAAAGTTTATAACGCAGTAATATATTTTTTTTTGCAAAAATATAATTTAATGATATTCTGATTTATTTAACTTGTTATTGTTGTCACAAATCTTCTCTTTGAATTTCCTTTCCACTCCTTTAATAGATGAATCTTTTTAATTAAACATAAATATAATTACTTGTCTGAAGACTGGATTTACTTAGAAAAGAAAATTATCATGAGAAACAATAAATGATTTTTATCTGTAATTAATTACATAAAAAGACTTTAGCATTTCTCGTATAAGATTTGTGATTTATTAATTATGCACTGAAATTAATTACATTTACATCGTTAAGATAGACATTTCACGTTCATGATTAATTAAACATGTTTAATTGTTTCTAATGACTACCTGAAGATAACTTGATCTTCAAGCAGGCTTATCTTTTTCATACTAAATGAGGCGCAATTGACCTTGAACGAATTTACGTCTGTCCCCAAGCGCACAATTAAGTTATTAAAATCAGTAGCGAGAAAGTTCAGATGAAGGATTAGGGCCCACCTTTGTAGACGAATTCTTTAGCTTTCTGAGCGCTTTAATTATTTTAATTAATTAATTAATGACAGGCTTTAATTAACTACGTGCAATCGCTTTTTTCCGTAGTATCTTGATTTCATGATTGAATTATTTAAAAGAGGCTTGCCTCGATTAAATGCAAATATTTGTTGGTGAGTAAAAGCCTATTTCAGAATCAAAATCAAAACTTTTATTTACTAATCCAATTAATTAAAATAAATTCTACAAAAATTCATGCTTGCAATTGTCAATGTAGCTATAACAAATCTAGTTATTAAAATCTTACTGAAATTTATGTTAGTTTTATTAATATTTAGTTATTTCCTATTATTTACTATTCATCCCTAGTTAATTATAGTACTAACGCTTTAATTTTATTAACGGGTTTGCTTTTATGACGTTCGTTTGAAATAATGCAATTTTATTCAATAGTGCCCCTCTATGGAAAATATCGAATCTTTTATTATGTCAATTCTCCAATGCATACACATTTCAATCGGGTTGTTTCATGGAATATTGGATTTAAGCTATTTTGGAGTACAATGTCCTGAAATCTACTTCTAACAATATAAACTCGTGGAAATGAATTTGTGTCGAATGTATAGTGACGGTAATGCACTGCTGTGTTGGAGTGATATGAAAAATAGAAGTTAAAACTTATATATTTATTGTTATTTTTCTTTTCGGCTATGCAATAGCCAATACTTGTAAGAGACAATTTGTATTTTTGGAAATGTATGTGTAAAGATACTGTCTTGATCGACCTCAATTTTTTTACATTATGAATTTACGTTGAGAAGAAGAAGAAGAATATTGACGGTTCTTGACAAAGTTAAAATTTAACAAAAGGAGTAGTTTTACATGAATAGAAAACCAAATTTAGTAGATCCATATGTGGTGAGCTCAGTGCCACAAGGAGCCAAGTCTATCTTAAAAAAAAAAACTTTAAAAAAATTACATTTTAATCACTTGAGTATAATCAACGTTACTAAATCCTAACAAGCCAGTACTTCAGTTTCAATTTCAATAAATTCATTATTATATTTGCGAAAAATGATAATGAATGTTTACCATACCACAGCCATACACGCCTCCACCGTAAAAATATCCACATAAACTCTCCTCTCCACCTCCACTCCAGCCCGGCTATCAACACCAGCTCGCCGCTTTATCCTACATACCCGCACGCGTAATTACTTTCAACTGCAGCCGCCTTGGCTCGCATTACCGCGGCTCTCGCTGTATCCTTACGCAGAAAGGAGAAGGCGCCTGGCGCGCGCTCCGCCTGCAAATGATGCGCGCGTTTTTCCTTTGTCGGCCGCAAAAGGAGGCGGCCGACTGATCGATGTCGATTAGCTATTCATTAAATTCGCGGACCCAAACCGAGCCTGAAATTTACAGTGTCGCGTGCCTCGAATGCCGCATGCGGAGGCGCGCGTACGTCGGGTAGCGGTGGGAAAGTTTTTGCGCGATCGGTATTCCTTTTTTTCCACGGCCGAGAGGTTGCGGGATTATCTATGGGATTTTTATTCCCGAGCAGTAGTTTGGCTAGATCGTAGGAGAGCGTTGGATGGCAGAGGAGGATTTTAATTTACGAGGTTGGCTTTTGTATGGCGGTGGGGAGATTGATATTCGCGCGCGGTTGGCGAAACGTGAGAGTGACGCTAATATATTTTTGATCGTGGGAAAGGTCATCATTATGTATATAAACACAGTATAGGAATTATGAAAAGTGAAGCATAAATTACTTTTTAAGAAGTGATTACAAGGTTTGTTGAAAAATTTTGGTAGAAGTTCCAAGGAAGACTGTAATAAAATGAATTGCATAGTAACTTCTGTTTAATTGTATATTTAATA
>JAPYZA010017491.1:0-13389 GCA_030522685.1 Eupelmus azureus
ACGTCGTTTTCATGACATTTTGCGATATTTAAGCGTGATTTATCAAAGATTTCCCTTTATCAACAAAATAGCCGTTATTTTAGAGGTTATTACGTTCTTTTTACAGTTTTTTTACGTAATTTCTCTATATTTGCACTTTATTTTTCGACATTTCCTCGTTATTTTCCTTAATTTAACATCGTATTCATGGGATTCTGCGACATTAGTGCTTAATTTATTGAAAATTCCACCTTATCTCCAAAAAGAGCCGTTATTTCAGAAGATTTTTCGTTATTATTTCACTTTTATAAGTATTTTTTCTATATTTTTATATTATTTTCCTCGATTTGACGTTGTTTTCATGATATTTTGCGATACCCATGCCTTGTTTATCGAATATCTCCTTTTATTTTAAACAGCCATTATTTCAGAGGGAGAAATTTGGAGTTTTGTCTATTTGTTTTTCTTTTTATGGATTTTAAATTATTCAGGCACTTGTAGCTTTAAAGAACTATATTTTTTTAATATTTTGATATCTATTTGAATATCTATTTATAAAATTTGTAGTTTTTATGTCATTAAATTGATAAGTATAAAGATCTTATATTTAGTACATAATAAAATTATGCTATATATCATTTTTAATAAACAGAAAACTTTAGAATTTTCATAATTGGTAAAAATATTTCTTTCTTTCTATTAAGTAATGAAAAGTTAGGGAAACCACTAATAAAAACGCACCGAAGTAACTACGGCAATGTGATGTGGGAACGATACTATTAATAATTATTCTTTTTTATTTGTTTATGATACTATACGATACGGTATTAAAAAATAAAGTTTTCTGTACATATTATAATTTATTTTGATATAATATAAAAATTATAAATTTTTACTTTGAGAACAGTTCTTCTGGAGAGGGGGGGGGGTTGGCGCGCTTCGCCCCCCTAGTATATATATATATATATGTATATACATATATGTATATATATGTATATATTTATATATACATATATGTATATATTTATATATACATATTTATATATAACTTCAAAACATCATTTAAAATAAGTAATAATTTAAGCAGATCATACCTCCATATGATGTAGGATATTGTCCTGGCAAAATTGGATAGCTAAGCCCCACGTGAGTATGATGATGAGTATGAACATGTCTTTGAGGAGGTGGTGATTTTCGAATCTTCTTTAAAGTGGTATTATTGGAATTATCTGTATTTAATGTTTCTTCTTGCTGTTGAATGCTATTTTGATTCTGTGATTTACTTCGAGTTGATGTAGGTGATCCTGAGGCAACGTTGATATGTGTATTAGGAGACAGAATTGAAATAGGTTGAACGGCTGATAAAGGACTAGAAGTAGATAATGACAATTTGGGAATTGGTGATTTTAAAGCTCTTTCATGAAGTTCGTGAATTTTATGAGATGAGTAATACTGATTAGCATGGTGCAATAGATCAAGAGCTTTACCACCTGGTGATCCACTTAAATTTTCTGAATTATGATATCTTGGTAGTTGATGCAAGTAAGGATTGCTAGCGTATGTGCCAGGTACAATTAAGGGTGTAAGATTTCTGTATATTGCAGGGTGGCCTGGATCAAAAGATATGCTGTTATAGTGATGTGAAGGAATATAACCTGGATGTATAAAAGTATATTGTGAAGTTGAGGAAAGGGGTGGGCCTTGACTTTCCATTGTTGGCTTAACACCATCTTGCTTAATTTTAACCTCATCGTTCTTATTCATTTCCTGTAATTTTTCCTTATTAAATTGATGTTTTAGTTGTGATTGTGTAGATTTTTGGGGAACGTTTTGTTTGAGTAATTCATCTTTGCGTTTTTGGTCATTAGAACATACATAATATCTCCGATCATCTAAATTAGTACTACTGATTGTTGATGGCCGTTGAGTTTGGGAGCTATTATATAACTGATAAGGATTGATTTGACTATTTACATCTACAGCTACCTTAAGTATTTGATGATTTTCAAGATGTTTTTCTTTTAAGTGTTGATATTCAATCTCTTGTTTTATTCTACGTTTGTGTTCAAAATATTCAGTATCTGACAGATGATGCAAAGATTGTGAACTTCCAGAAGCACTTTGAAATTGATAACTTGTAGGAATATAAGAACTGTAGTTTGTAAAATAATGCGTTTGAGGCAATGATTCAGAACAAGAGTTTCCTTTTTTATCACTTTCTGAATTAAAATTTTGTAAATTATTTAATGTCGGAATGGTTACTATATTTAAGGTTTTCAAATTGCTTTTATTTAAATCCTCGTTTATTTTATTTTCGTTAGTATTTCCACTATGAATATCTTGTATTAGATAAGATGATTCTCCATAAAATGGATACACATGAAAATGTGTCCGTAAATGATTTAGTGAATTTAATTTTATATCTTTTTCTTGATTATCTTTCTCTTTATTGTAAATTTGAGCATTATTAGTAGGCATCGCATCATCAGAAATATCGGAATATGCTGGACTTTGAACATCTTCTCTGTCGCTATTTACAATGACGCTGTTGGTTGAAGAATCGTGGACAATTATTGCTGGAGATTTTCGTGATTTTTTTTGAAAGTTAAATTCTTTACATGTCTTGACGGTGTTATTGTTATCTTGTTCTGGCATTAATGCAGCTGTTGGTTTTACTTTAAACTGGGGAAGTTTAGTGTCAAGTTCAATATTTGGAATTGATTTTCGTTGTGTTTGAAAATTATGCGTAGAAATAGTGTTAGGTGAAGTTTGTATAACCCAAGAATTTTCAGAATCCTTTTGATGAGATATAGCATGTGGAATTTTATGCTGATTTGTTTTATAAGTAGTGAGTACTTTTTCATGCTCGGGTTTCTCATGATAAATCAATTGAGTTTTTAAAACAACTTGTAAATTTTCATTATTTTTTTTTTGTGCTGAAAGATGAACTGATGGCAAAGATATTCCATTTTCCGAAATCTGTTCTAAAACTAATTTGTTAGGTTGGAAGTGAGAATTTTCTGCTTGGGAAGGAACTGCGGAAGTTTGTACACTAACTTCTTGTCGTGGACTTGTATTTTTTATAAAAGAATCATTTCCTAGTCGAGAGTGTGTGGATGGAAAATTTTGATTTTCAAAACTTATAGTAGTACTTTCGTTATAGGTTTCAGATATTTGCAAGACAGATACTGGCAACGGTGTAGAATCTAAAGGTATTGAATCAACTTTATTTGCAAATTTTAAAAGTGATGGATCAATAGAATCATTAATAGATGAACCTGATATTCGAGATTCATTATCAGGTAATGAAGCATCGAAATTCGACGATTCCTTTAATAAGGGTTCAAAGAAATCAGCAGATGAACCAATTGATATATTGGATCTATTTTCAATAGAAGGTGATTTTAAAGGAGTTTCTGGGCTCAATAATCCAATGTTACTTTCATCATTTTCAGAAATACTTGTAATAATTTGTTTTATATCGTCATCTTCAACTAATCCATGAGCATGGCTTTGATGATATTTCAAACCACTGATATTCTTGTACTTCTTATGGCATTTTGTTTCTGGGCATTCTAACAGGATTGGGCTTATCGGGGGTGAAGTATTTGAAGAAATAAAAGGGAAAATTTTTGGCCTGTTTTTATCATCTTCTTCCAAACTACGTGTCTTTTTTTTTATTGTTACATCTGTTCGAGGCAAAACAAAGGCTACAGCAGGACTAGATACAGAAGATCCACAAGTACTTCTCCTATTTTTACTTCCATTATTTCTTAGTTTACTGGTTATTGCACTTCTAGTATCAGTAAAACTACTAAGATTATTACTGGACACTATATAAGATCGACCTCGTTTAGTTCGTCCTTTTAAAATTTTTGTATCATAATCACTTGTTGGCGAATCACAAAATCTTGGAGGTGCCCAATCGTGGCAAGTACAATCTAATAATGTTCCAACATATGTTTTACCCCTCCAAGTGACATTTACTACAAGTACACCTGTACAAAAATAAGAATTAATACATTATTATACATAAAAGATATATAAATCGATAGCTTAGCAAAAAATACAGTAAAAAGTTTTAATTATGTTTTTGAAGTGAAATAATATATTAATGATAAATTTCTTATTAAATTCAAATAAAAAAGCAAGACGCTGTTTAATGAGTATTTCTACACATATTGAATACTATTTTAAAGTGATTGCATTAAAGCACTTCATCTATTCAGATCGCTTTATTGGATCTGAATCTATTTCTATTAGTCAAGTGGTAAATTTATTAGACTCCCAGCGTAAGACTTAATAAAAAGTATGTAAATATGAGATATCATAGAAATATGAATAAACTATGATCTTAAAGAACGCGACAGATGAAGTGTAAAATAAAACTTATCGTCGGTTTATATATAAATAAAACTGTAAACAAATAGTTATTAATAAGGAAAGGCTAGAGTAAGTGAGAGGAGGATTTCAACAATGCTGAGGTATTAACTATTTAATCTCAAACATATGTTTTCTTTCAAAGTGGTGTCTCTTTTATCAATAGTATTATTTCAAGAATTTGTGATATAAAAATCAGAAAAACAAATGTAAGCTTTGGTTAGTTAAAAAAATATTGATTTTTTTGGAAGTTGTAAGCAATTAAACACGGCACACGAAAATATTAAAAAATTAGTCTTACATTTTAAAGATTAAATTTTGAGAAATTTTGTAACCATTTTATACTATCTTTCATTACTTATAACTTTTAAAAGATTCAATATTCTTTAAGGATCAAAGCTTGCCTCAAAGCTTCTTACTTGTTGATTTATTATTTATTTTTATGGTTTGTATAATACAATTTTTTAGAATAATATTGTTGGTAAAAGAACCATTTTTGAACAAAATAACATGTAATTGAGATTAAATAATTTATATCGTGGTAAGAAAGGTCCATTTCTTAAAATTATAAAAACGACGAAATTACATTCTTAAATTATAAATTTAATAGCAGTTAAAAAATAGCAGTTTAAAAACCCTTAGACCCTAAACCCTAAACCCTAAACCCTGAAACCCTAAACCCTGAAATCCTAAACCCTTAAACCCTAAACCCGAAACCCTAAATCCCAAACCCTTAAACCCTAAACACTCAAACCCTAAACGCTTAAACCCTAAACCCTCAAACCCTAAACCCTTAAACCCTAAACTTTTAAGGGGGCCAGCCTGAGTTAAAATCACTGGAAATGAATAAAACCTTTATTATTATTTAAAAAAGTATATCATAACTTTTATTAATATCAATTTTTTGTACTTACTATATACATATTACAGATCATTTTTGCACATTTAAGTGATCTATATTTCCTCTAAGTCTCTAATATCGCTCACCATCAGTAACCTTGAATTTGAGCTTAAAATACTCCTGTAGAGTACCACTACAGAATCAATGGACTACTTTTTCGAAAAAACTTGACAAATAATTATTAGAGACACTTATATGCAAAATTTTAGTAAATAATTATTTAAAAGTGAAATCTACGCCCACAAGTGTCTTTAATAATTATTTGTCAAGTTTTTTCGAAAAAGTAGTCCATTGATTCTGTAAAGGGTACTCTACAGGAGTATTTTAAGCCCAACCTGGTATAAATTGATGAACTGGTTGGCTAGAAAACTCGTGGTAAATGGGTAAATTAGTCAAAATTCAAGGTTTCTAATGGTGAGCGATATTAGAGACTTATTGTTAGAGGACAATATAGATCACTTAAATGTGCAAAAATGATCTGTAATATGTATACAGTAAGTACAAAAAATTGATATTAATAAAAGCTATGATATACTTTTTTCAGTGATTTCAACTCAGGCTAGTCCCCTTAAACTCCAATTATGCTAAATTTGATTAAAATCGAGAAGCTTTAAATGGCCGACATTAACTTTAATATTAGTAAATAAAAACTTCACCAATTTTAACAAAATTTTAAATTGGTACTTTTTAGCATAAATGAAGCCTTTTTGGAGGAATATGTGGAGAGTCGGTTGAGACTGTTCGAAGGTTACAGGCAGAACTTATCGCACAACCACGTGCGCCTTCTGACCGTCGACACCCCGGAGGCGGTCGCGTATGCAGAAGGATCCAGCTACGGGGAAGCCGAGGACTGCTATGTCAGTGCGCACGGCGCCCTCCTCGCTCGGCGGTGATGTCTCTCGACTCACGAGGGGGGGGGGGGGGGGGCCCCATCGCCTGCCTTCGAGGCCGACGGCGTCTTGTTGGTGCATCTGCCTCGCCTAGAAATCCAGCGATTCAGTGGCAAGAAGGAGGATTGGGAGGCCTTTCGCGACCTGTTCTCGGACCTAGTCCACGACAATACGAGGCTAGGCGATGCAACGAAGAACTCGTACCTGAAGACGAGCGTCGACGGCGACGCAAAGGAATCGCTGCGGGAGTACCGCACCGTGGACGCTGACTACGCTTCGGCCTGGGAAGCCCTGAAAGACCGTTACAACCAGCCCGTGATGCAGTCCAAGGATCACATGAACGCCGTCGCACAACTTAATCCTCTCAAGGCTGAGTCCGCCGCCGGTTTCCAAGATCTCCTGGATACGATCAAGCACCATTGCCGCCAGCTGTTAGTGCTCAAGAAGCCAGTCGAACAGTGGGACGACTGGTTTAGATACCTCACCCGCAAAGCCATTGACAGTACTACGAGCAGTCTGGGAGGAGACGCGCTAAGAGGAAGCCCGCTTAGACGACAATGCCCAGCCGACGTTCAAGAAGCTCGCCGACTTCTTGCAGCGGCGCTGCCGGACTCTGAGGGCATTTGGGCTCGACACCAATAGCCGCGTAGAAGACGCCAACGCTCGGAGAAAGGGCTACGCCTACGCTCCGACCATGAAGACTGTGCGAGCTCACGTCACTGGTGTCAAAGGAGGACTGGTATGTGCGGCCTCCAAGGAGGCGAACTACATTGGGCACTGCCCTACCTTCAAGAGCCTAGTCGGAGACCGAGGACTCTGCTACAACTGCCTTGGCGACCATCCGGTGAAGAGCTGCCCATCTCAGGGTACCTGCAGGCGTTGTTCTGGGGATCACCACACCTTGATCCACGAGGGCGTGGCCAAGAGAGCGACCTCAGCAAGATCCAGCGACGAGCCGGAAGCCAAGCGGCTCAGACCGCAGAGTGCGGCGACCCAGAGCGAGCCGTCGTCCGACGCAGCCCAGGCGTGACTGTCCCTCTTGCTCACTGCCATCGTCACTGTAAGCGGCAGTAGCGCTTCAAGGGGGAATACGAAACTCTTGGTCACATGCGGCTCTTCACCGACGAGGAGTTGATCGTCGATGGAATCGCAGCCCACTATATCCCTTACCATGGCATCTGGCAAAGGAGAGACTCCAGGAAGAAGCTGCGAGTCGTCTTCAACGACTCTCGATCGACGTCCTCAGGCCACAGCCTGAACGATGCTCTGTACGCCGACCCAAGCTCCAAGGAGTCATCGCACGGCCCTCGGCCAGTACGTCCGGCCAGTGGTGAAGATCGCCCGGCTACCGATTCCCCAGGACGAGCCGGCTTCGCCCCCTGCTCAGGTGGCTCAAACGGCAGGCGCTCAGTGATCTAATTTCGTTTCTGGAACGAGGCGGGCAGGATCTGTGTGCAATTTCGTGGGCTCCTCGCTGCGCCATCTTATCGGCTGGCTTGCTCCGCTTCCACTACGCTCTCCGCTGTTTTTCCGCGCCTCCGCGCACTACGATCCAGTCTTCTCGACAACTTCAAGCCGAGGGCACCTAGCTTCTTTTTGTAATAACCAAGATTTACAAGAAATAAATCTAATTGCCTTCGACTTCTATAGTGTATTTTCTGTCTTTCCTCGTCCCATCCGCAGCTACTTCGCAAAAAAGGCGGTTTTGCATTTAGAAAACTGGTATAAAAGGTATTTTATATCATTGAATTATCGTAGGCAAAAGATCGGTCATGTGGTGCGCCAATATATTAGCTTTTCGGTACTCTAAATATTAAAGATCTTTCCTTTACAAAAAAGTAAATAAAATTTCTTATTATGATTTTATAAGAAAACAATAAAAAATTTCAACAATTGAATCATGAATAACAATTAAATTTTAATTATTAACAAAACTGATTTAACTTCTAAGTTAAAATATTTGTTTATTGCAACACACAATATTTGAGTACTATTACAATAAAACAAAAAGTTAAATATTTTAAGTACATAAAATATGATATATGTTAGTAAAGTGGTTTATAATGGTAATTGAGAAGAGACTTTTTAATTAAAAAATCATAACGCAGCTATAATAGTACCTCATCATTATTAACCTTTATATAAATAAAAATAATTATACGAAATTGTTTTAATGTTATTTGATTAGGATTTCTTACTTACTTTGTAAGATTTATATATTTCCAAATATATAAATCTCACAAAGTAAGCAAGAAATTTGTATGATCTTTACGATTTTATATTAGTAAAAATTTACTTTTTATTATTATAAACTAAAATTCTTGCGTTAAAATATAATTATATAATACTTATTCATTGAGTTTTATAATTTTATAATTTTACACAAAATAATTATAATACATAAATTAAAACTTACAATTTAAATAATAATAAGAAATATTATCATTACATTTATTATTGATTATAAATTCTTAAAATCTGCAACGAAACTTATGGCTTGATATAGTAAACCGGGTGAAGACGCCATACTTAAGGGAAAAATTGAAATAAAATCTATAGAAATAACTTAATTTATACAACCTATCTCACTCTCAGGAAAGGTACCCAACCCGAACTCACCGATTTTGATGATTCTGATATATGTTGAAAAACATCAAAAAATAAGAGACGCGTATTTTTTTTTATCAGCAAATATTCATTTAAAGGGGTGAAAACGACCCCTAAAGATAAACCCCAAAACCCGTTTTTTCTGAATATCTCGGCTTAAAATAAATATTTTTCAACGAAACAAATTGGAGGTTATTTCTTACAACAAGAGCAAGTATTTCATGGTGATTTGGTAAGGCTGGCAACCCCTATTTTTTAGGGGTCGAAAACATATATTTTTTGGCATAATTTTACAATAAAAAAGTTTTACAAGTCCAAAAAAAAATTGGAAACAATTTGGGAACATCCATAATAAAAAAATATAGTTGATCTCTTTCGGCATTTTCATAAATATTACCCCTAAAGGGGGTAAACCACCCCTAACACAAAATAATTATAAGTATATCCATAAAATTTCATACAAAGTTTGTGTACAGGGGTTTTCGAGGTCGCTCTTTACGAATCTGTTATCAGATTTCGACAAAAATGTCGAAAAAAAAATTTTATATAATAAAAAACTTTAAAACAGCTAAAAAATAATTGGAAAATATTTGTAAACATACATAATAAAAACATTAAGTTGACGTCTTTCGATTTTTTCATAAACATCACCCCTAAGGGGGGTAAAGCACCCCTAACAAAAATAACTATAAGTATGTACTTCAATCCATCAAATTCCGTCGAAAGTTTCTATATAGGGGCTTTCGAATTCGCTCATTATGAAAATTCAAAATGGCGGGTCCAGTATCGCGGACGAAAAAGCCGAAAAAAATTTAATTTTTTTTAAAAACTTGCTTACAAAACCGTGATCTTTGTAGCATGTGTTTTTGAACTAAAGAGCTTTAAACCTCTTAACAGTAGATATGGCAAAGCTCTGTACTTTTAAATCAAGAGTCTTCAAACCCTTAACCTCCGGACAATCCGAAGGCCTGTGCTTCAGCGTAGTTCCGAGTATAGACACATTACCGATATTTTATTCAATCATTTTGAATGTAACAAATACTATCTCGTTTTATGTTTTTTTACAAATTGGCGTAATTTCACAATAATTTAATAGTTTAACAAAATTAGTTAATCATATTTATTTGCGTTTTGTAATAAAATTTGATTTTGTCAAACTTGGAAGTTTTTCATTGTTACAATCACATCGTAAGCCAAAAGTTTTTTTAGATGGTTTTTCGAAGTAATGATTATTGTATCTATAGTAAAATATTTACAGTCTCAAATTGCATAATAATAATATTTGATATCATATAATAAACTGTATCTTTTTACAAATTTTGAAATACTATGAAAATTAGCAAAAAATCTAAATTTTATAATCAATATTATTGTTATTGTTATTATTATTGTCATTGTCATTGTCATTGTCATTGCCATTGTCATTGTCATTGTCATTGTCATTGTCATTGTCATTGTCATTGTATTGTCATTGTCATTGTCATTGTCATTGTTATTGCCATTGCCATTGCCATTGCCATTGTCATTGTTTTTGTTTTTGTTTTTGTTATTGTTATTGTTATTATTATTATTATTATTAACTCCGCCGCGCCAGTCCCAAGCCCGGGGTTCCTGGGGTACCGGTGGGATACGTCAGAGGAAGGAGGAGAGGGTACACTTCACTCACAGTCAGTACAGAAACACACACTACACTTACGCCTTCCCGACCTGTTTCTTAGCCACTGGGAGGCTGTGGGGCACCCTGATCTCGGAAAAGCGGGGACGCTGATGAGGATAGGCTCGAGGTGGTGCCTTGCTGAAGACCAGGCTGCTACCACTGAAAAAGCTGTACGGCACACTCTAAGGAGCTCAGATGTGAATGATCCTATAAACGGATATATTTCACTGAGGTGGTCATATGGGCGAATTCAGGGCGAGGTGTGGTGGGTGGGTACCCACCAACGTAGGTAGACGGGAGTGCCCGGCTCGCCGGGAGGCCCTCTTACTGATAAACCGGCAGACGTATTCGAGAACCCTATGAACGGGTCTCTTTCTCGCTGAGTCAAGCTCGGTTTACAGAGTCCCGATCAACAGAGGCGCCATCCGTGGATTCGGGGGAAGGGGAAAGCTCAGTATTCTTCACGGTGACGGAGCAGGACCGTGAAGGCAAATCCGAATACTATACACTTCACACTACACCCACGCAACTACAGACTTACATGGTATGGGGAGGGCAACGGGGCCAATAGCCTTCTCAAGGGCGATGGCGCCTGTGTTCTTTAGGGAGCGGCACCCCTACGACCGCCAAGCTGTTCAGGAGGTGCTTGCACCACGGGCACAGGGAACCACGACATCCGAAACTACACATTTGTAGGTGGGGCTCGTTCTTAGCATGTATAAATAATTAACTGCTACGGCAGGTAATGTCGCGGAGATGGACGAAGTCGAGTGGAGGAACTGGCTGAAGGGAGCGTGGTCGACGAAGACTACAAACGTCGACCTTGAAGATCCGACGGCCCTCACTCAGTTCTTCATTGAAACAGACGAGAGCTTGACCGGGTGTTGCAAATGATGGAGGGGGTTATCACGCTGATGCTGCCTGCCATCGAGTCGCAAAAAACATCAACCGGAAAGTCAAGGAGAACCTGCCTAGGATGAAGGAGCTAACGGACGGCCTGAGTCACACAAGGAAGTCCACGATTAAGGAAAGGCAAAAGATGCTGCAGAAGCTTTCTGCAGCAGGCTCCAAGGCAGGCTCCTATGCCAGAGGCAGTATTAGTAACCCCTCCCAGCAAGACAGCAGCACTAAGCGGCAGACGGTTAGCCCTCCCCTGGTCCCACAATTAACGAGAAGAAAGAAACGCCTTAACGATGAAACGTCGAGCTGCGAGTGGACGGAAGTGACCAGAAAAGGGAAACAACCGTCTACCTCGAAAACTGCAGAAGACACGCCAAAGCGGGACCAGGAAAAGCAGGAATCACCAGTAGATCGGAGGGTGAACCAGAAACAGCAGCGCCAACAGCAACAAGAGAAGCAGCGCCAAGATCGGCTACAACAGCAACAAGGCGCTGCGTCTGCTGCTGCTTCGCAGGATGCAAGGGACACAGAGCAGGCCCGGTCAGCCGTAGCAGAAGAAGAAGAAGAAGAAGATAAGAAGAAAGAAGATGAAACCGGAGGCGATTCTTCTGAGACCTGCAGGAGGCCAGAGCTACGCGGACGTCCTAAAATCCCTGCACACATCAAGACCAGCCAAGAGCGGGGTTGAGGTACGGTCCATCCGGAAGACACTGACCGGAGGAGTCCTCGCCGAACTAAAAAAAGCGACCCCCGATCAAAGGGCAACCTACCCCGCGGCCCTAAAACAAGCGGTCGGGGGTAACGCAGAATTGAAGCAGCTGGTCCCTCGAGCAACACTGGAGATCAGGGACCCCACGAGCTGCACGACGAGTGACGAAGTCGAAACGGCTCTCCGGGAAAGACTTCCGAAATACAAAGGGACGCTGCGCGTGGGGCTTACTAGGCCCAATAGCCGAGAACAGTGTCTCGCGTTTGTGACACTGGAGGAGCCAGCCGCAAAAACGCTGGACTCCAATGCTTCAATGGTTCAATGCAGAATCAGACGCAAAGAACTAGCCCAGCGATGTTTCAAATGCCTCGGCTTTGGGCACCACGCACGCGTCAGCAACGGCTCCGATAGAAGCAAACAGTGCCTCAGATGCGGCGCTGAAGGTGATAAGACTTCTAGCTGTCAAGAAGCGAACCGGAAATGTTTCCTTTGCGCCGCAAAGAACCTTGAACCCAAAAAAACAGACCAAGCAGCCGGGTCAAACAGATGTGAGGCCTATCGGGAGGCCGTTGCGAAACTAGCTAACAAAAATGACTAAGGTCCTGCAGGCGACCCTTCATAGAAGCACGGTGGCTCAAAGCCTCCTGTCTCAGATCTGTTTCGAGCAGCAAGCTGATATAGTTCTTGTCAGTGAGCAGCATCGGAACAGAGAAGGTGATCGAAGGCGAGAACGCAAGCGATCACGAGTACATCATGTTCCGCGTGCGTGATCGTACACCAGCCCAAGAAGACCGAACAGCAGCGCGCGTTCCCCCCAAGTGATACATAAAGAAAATGAATCGCAAGAGGCTATCCCTAGCCTTAGAACGCGGAATACTCGCCATAGAAGAGGTCCCGCAAGACCTGACACCGCATGCACAAGCTGAAATGGTGACCGAGGTCACTATGAAAATTATTGACGAGGCTTGTGCATCGGTAGTGCCGCGAACAAAAAGAATCCGAAGAAGGGCACCTGCTTATTGGTGGACGTACGAGATCGCGGCCCTCCGAAAGCGATGCTTTCGTCTACGACGCATTGCACAAAGGGGCAAGAGACGTGATCTCGACGCAGCCCTCAAGACAGCCGCCCACAAGGCGGGAAAGAAGGAGCTCCAAAGGGTAATAGCGTCTAGCCAGCAACGGTGCTGGAACGCGCTGGTACAGGATATCAACAACGATCCTTGGGGTCTGGGGCATAAAATCGTCATTCCCAAACTGGGGTCTTTCGCTCAAGGAGGCCCCAGAGACGCGGTGACGATGACCAACATCGTAAACGCCCTATTCCCCACACATCCAATAAGACCGGATGACCCAGCGCTGCCCGTCA
>JAPYZA010017529.1:0-14345 GCA_030522685.1 Eupelmus azureus
TACTTTGCGTTATTGGTGCCGCTTTTTACTGTCGCACCTCTGTATATACTCTATGTAAATTTTAACTTGTAAAGGGCATAATGCCCGTTTAATTATTTATTTAATTACTATTTAAATAAATATATATATGATGTAAGAAATGATATGATGTAAGAAAATTTATAATGTATTCTCTAATCTACACTAAAAGATCTAACTCTGTAAAAAGTACAACATTTTAGCAAAAATTAATATTTTTGTCAGTAAAAGTGGCAATGCATTAAAACATTTAAAAAAATGACTTTCTTTCAATAAAAATTGATATGGCTTTAAATAAAATTTACCAACTAGGATGTTTGTTTTTTATATTACTTAAGTACTGCAGTAGTAATTCTTACCAAAAAATTCTCCTTTTATTTCTATTTTGGCCACTATTCTATATAACTTTAAATTATTTTCTAAGTTTATGCATTTACAAGTATGACAAGTAAACTTCTTTAAACGAGAAAAGAAATTTAAATGATAAAACCGCTGGTAATACCTTCTTCTGCATCGAATGAGACCGAGAAATTGAATCACGATTTATTTGCACGACAGAATTAAATCAGGAAATAAATCGAATTTTCTTCCAGTCCTACCAAGAACGAAATATTTACATCAGTAATTATTAAAAAGTAAAGATGGAAATTATTAACAAACAAATCGATTCGTTGTTCAAAAGAAAATTAAAATAGTTCCCTATAAAAATAATTATATATTATATTCATTAATTTCTTGTAATATTTCATCTTTTTTCTCATTATCGAGTGTCGCTAAGTTGATGAAATTTTGTATTCTATATATTCAGAAGTGCGAAATCTGGAAGTAATAAGATTAAAACCTGCATTTTAAACTTTATATAAATAAAACATTAAATTCAAATTTTACTATCCTATTCTACACTCTAAACTCAAATCTGTAAGCAAGAAGTTTAAAACCTATATTTTAATCTTTATAAAAGTTTAAAATTAAGTGCCTGGATACATTACAAAAATAATTACACCAAATAATCATTTTTTTATAAATATTTATTTAGAATTATTAAAGAAAGTCTTTTTCTCTTAGTATAGCATAATCAAAATTATGTTGTACTTTATCTAAAACATTCGTAGTCACGTAATACATATAATTAATTTGAGCCAATATATAATTTTATTGAGATGGCTTCATATAAATTTTGGGATAAACTTATAGTAAAAACCTTTTTGCTGTACGGTTTAAAAATTTTTAATCCAACTGACAACTATTTTTTTTAATATCTATTTATTATTGTTTTCTATATTGTTATTACGTAATTTTTACTTTACATAAAATCAATGTAATTTTGTACCTATTAATGTAATTGTTTTACATATTCAACCCGGACTAGTGCTCTAAATTTTTCATATCTCAAATAGATTTTCAGAATTTTCCCACCATCTCAATTTTCACCTGCACGTAAAATAAAAAATCCAAAACTCGAACGAAGTAAAAACTCAACATCGACAAACGTACCCAAAACCCTTACTCCAAAGCCCATCTTTTCCTAAAAAAACCCACCGCATTCAAAATTCCACTCACACACATACCCCATCCGCATTCCACCGCGTCCATTAAAACTAAAAGCCCATCTCCCTCCCATTAATACTCCCCCCAATTAACCCCCTCAACCACCACCCCCTAATCACCCCAACAAAAAAGCCCACCTCGCAATCAGCGATTAATCCAGCGAATCGCCCCAATCAAATTAATCCCCCTTAAAAATCCATCGGAACAAACGCTCGCTCCTGCGTTCTTGACATATCCCAACGAAAGCGAGAGGCGCGCGCGCGCACAGCTGCAAGAGAGAGGGAAAGGCGAGGAGCGCGAGAGCTGCAGCCTTTACCTGGCCAAGCGCTTGGCTCGTCTCGCTCAGTCCAACTTCGGCGCTCGCGGCTGCTGCATAGTATTGTATCTCTCGCTCTCTCCGCTGTGTTTGAGTTTGAGCGGTTAGCGCCTTTCTCCGTCGAGTCGCGTGTGAACTTGGTGCGTCTTCTTTTTTGTTGTGTTGCCTGTTTGTTTTTTTTGGGGGGTTTCTTTGGGTTGTGTTTACTGATTGGTGGGCGTTTTTGTTGGGGAGATGTGGGTTTAATGAGATTTTTTGGAGTTGCGAATTTTGCAGACAGGTGGTTTTTGCTTTTTGTGTTTTTTTGGATTTTGATTTTGTTGATTGATAAGACCACGGGCTGTATTGTGTTGGCCAAGTTTTACGAGACTGTAATTGCTTGCATTTCTGTTTTTAATGTGTCTATTTATAAATGAATGCTATCTATGATTTTTATTACAAATTTCCGGCGAAACTAACAATGATTTCTGTGATTCTTTGCTTGTCATAATAATTATATATAATCGCAATGCTGCTTGTTCATTTACGTCAAATTCACATTATATTTAAAATATACGTGACAGAACGTTACAACCACGCTTCTTTCAACAAATAAACAAAACCGCTCACTTTTACCACATCTATCCTTACCCATCACCACACCATTCCTACAACTCCTTATCAAACACGACTAAACCCCTAACTACACGATTAATTAATCACAAACAACGCCAGAAACGCCCGCGCGCGCGCTCACTTTCATTCAATCTTATCACTCTTCGCGGAAAGCGCACACCTCGGTCCCGCACTCGCACACATACCAACGCGCGCGCCGCGTCTCTCTCCCCTTAAACCCTCTCGTCCGCCGATCTCGTTTGCATGCGCTCACTTTCAATTTTGCAAAAGCCACATACACACACACACACACGAGCACCACGCGTTATCCAGCGCTCGCGCACGCATTTCGCAAGGCCTCGCAACCTACCTTCCCCCTACTACATCCAGTATCTCATCCCTCAGCGCGCGCAGAATCTAAATCAATAACGCGCGTCTATCTCGTGCTTTCCGCAGGCCTGCTGATAAAGGAGGAAAATAAAGAGAGCCGTCCGAGTGTGCAACGACGTCGCAGGCCGCCTGCTGCAGCTGTGCGCCCGGCGAAATAAAAAAAGGGGACGGAGAGCGGCCGAAAGAAGGAGAAGAAGGTGAGTGCGCGGCTCGGGAGTAAGTAGGTTACATACGGCGGCCCGAGAGCTGGCTTATTGCGATTTTCTATTTGAATGCGCGCGCGGCTCACGAAACGAAAGTGAGCGCGCGCAGGCAGGCCTTCATTGTCCTCGTGGCGTGTGTGTATGTGTGGGGGGATACAAGTGGAAGAGAGATGCAGTGCGAGGGGTGTATATATACCTGTCGATTCGGAGCGTGGATCTTTCGATGGGCGTTGTTGGGTTGTTGATGGTTGGCGCGTGCTTGTGTGGGTGGAGTTGTTTTATGGGGGTTTTACGGGGTGGTTTTGGAGAGATGGAAATGAGAGTGTTATGATTTATTGTCTGAGTGTCGGTTCATGGTGGCTTTAAGTTTTATTGGGAAGTTGGGTAGGCTGAAAGTTTGTGGTAAAGTTACGTTTGTAAAATTTCGGAGCATATCTACTCGAAAGCCGCAAGACGAATGATACTTAAAAATAAAATGAATAATGAATTTTAATTGCATCGTTATTCATGTTAGTTTTTTTTTGGTGCTCTAAAAACTGGTTTCATTTTCTGACCCTTGTTAGAGCCCAAATAGGCTATTTAATTTATCGAATTAATTTTTTGTTTGTATCAAATAAAATCTATTTTTATGAATTATTTATATGAGAATATAAAAAAATTTATATTTAAAGATAAATTGAAAATTAGATAGACGATGTGGAATGATAAACAATTAGTTCTGTTCGATTTGTAAACACATCTTATCCTATCAAAACATTGATTTTTCTCAATCAATTAGATTATGTAATATTTTTCTTAATACATTGCTGTATATACAGTGCAGTCAATTGCACAGAATTTTAATTACGCTTACATTTTTAAATATTATTCCACGATCTCTTCTAGCGATTTTACACACGCAATTGTGCAATCAAGTATTAAATTTAAGAAACAAAGTAGCAATGCACCTTTTACGTGCAACCTACAAGGCTAAAATTCCATTGTACACTTACATCGTTAATACAAATTTTACATTTTTGTACTTCACGGCGCTCATTTCTTTGTATTTAAAACTTAAAAGATTGCACAAAGCCGTGCAAATCTTTAGACAGATTTTCTGAAACATGTCGCGGAAAATCGCGAACAATGCCCACATGAGCCTAGAACAAAAAAGCAGATGTCATCATAAAGGACGCTTGCAGAATTACTTTGCACGAGGTGACCCACTCACGAGCTGAAATTTCAATTTCTACATATACGTTTAATTCACATCTGTCGCACGTTTTGAATTCGTAAAGAGGAAAAAGAACTCTTCTTAAACAGCTGACTGCGGCTCATCTTTGAGTCGTGCATGCAGATGTACTCGTTTTCTGTCTTTTGATGCTCGGAATGTAAAATGTACAGAGTACTACAAAAATGTAAAAATTTAGTAATTACGATCTTTGCCCAGGAAACTAGGAGCTGCTCTTTGTTAAAAAATTTTGGAGTATATATTTCGATAGAATTAATCATATTTTTGGTAATTCTTTCATTATTATGTCTCTGAAAAACAATTAATTCAACAATAAATTAGAATGATGTAGTTTATCTTAAAATGATTAAAAATTCAGGGTTATTAATGATTCATTCTTCATTATACTATCTTTTTCATTATATCATTAAAATGTCATTTTCAAAAAAATAATTCCAGTTAAACTAACACGGATATTTATCTCAATAGATAAAAACTATACAAGTAATTAGCCATTAAAGCATATAAAATATCACAGTTTGATAAATTTTTTAAAAGCAATATTTTAGTGTTCCAGCTTTTTAGTTCCCATCTAAGTAAAATTTCAACCGTATAAAGTAAAAATAATCTGTCATATATTAATTAAACTATTATTCAATTAAACAAACGAACTTGTGCTTTGACTTACTATTTAATTTAATTACAGTTATTATACAAAATTGACCAACACTAATTTTCATCGCCATTCCACATCATTACTTACATAATAAAAATTATTCAATTCCGCTAATTAGAATTCCCGACCCAACCAGTAAAAATCACAAAATGCCCAACTTATGCCACTACCAATTTTCCCAAACATCAAAGTATACAGCGAGTACTCTCTGCAAAAACAAAATCATACAGTCAGTTGAGAAAATTCTAACGCGCGTACACCGCACGATGATTCATTCCTCGCGAGCTTATGATTTACGCGCCGTGTTTCTTCAAACAGGCGCGAGAATAAGAGAAGGCGAAGCTATATATATACGCGTACTTTTCAGGAAGGACAATGGAAACGTTCTAGTTTAAACGCCTGCCGCGTGGATTTTAAAGCGTTATTAAGCCGCTCGTTATAAATACGAGCTTGGCCGGACTTTTATATGCGGCAGAACTTGATTAAGATGGAAAGTTCATGCGTGTTATTAAAAAGGATAAGTAGTACGTGAACTTGTTTGACAGAGGTTCAATTAAAAATAGTTTGTAGGAGGGTAAGTGGGTAGATGGGTGGAATCGTTGTTTAATGAAATCTGAAGATTTACTATTATTCTTAAACACAAGCTTCGGCCGGTTTCAATTAAAAGCACTGTCAAACGCATTGACGTATGCCTTTTAACTTGAGTATTAATCAATCAGTGTATTAATTACACGCTTCAACTTCAAATTAAACTTTTCCGGCTAAAAGCATTTGCTGATCCCTCATCTCTAACAAGAAGCGTTTCAGATAGTTAAACTTAGATAAGTTTTTAATATTTTTAAGTTATAAGTTCAAGTTTTAAGTAGTAAATGAACAGAAGGTAACAGGAAACTCCAAAATTGCATTATTCTAAGTATGAAAATAGCAATAATTACGAATTCCTTTTCGAGGAGGCATTTTGTTAAAGTACTTATCAGCAATCTTTACACATCGTAAATATAATACAGTTCCAATATTTAAAAAAAGAACTACCGCAAGATTAGCTAGATAAAACTGTCGAACCAACCTAATGAGATGTCCTTAAATACAGTATAAAATTTAGACTTTTATTTTCCAAATTTCTTTTCCCCATTTGGATCATTATATCTAAAAATTCATTCGGAAACAATCATCATTTGGTGTCAAAAGAACATTAAGATCAATAACTGAGCACATGAATCGTTATTAAAATACCATTTTCGTGCGCTTTCCATCCATCCGGGCTAGCTGCGCGTTATACTGTAAGTGTCGGTCTTATCATTACTGGCATCTACCCCCTGCGCCAAATAGACTGTTTCCATTCGCGCGGCACGAGAACATTTACCGTTCGCCTAGTGAATCCTCGGATATAGTCTGAGCTAATCGATAACCTGGGTATTTCGATTCTGTGAGAGCAATGTCCTTATTTTGAAAGTTGGAAAATGTTTTAGTTTATTTGTAATTTTCGATTTCATAGTAAGTTATTTCATATTTTACGAGCCAGACTGACGTTTCCGCAGAAATGTTACAACTTACAATGTAACGGAATTCAATAATAACTATTTCTGCACACATCGTATTTTCACCGACCACTAACAAATCCTTCTCAACAATCGCCCATAACAATCCCTCAGAAAAAAAAAAATTCACCTACTCCCCCGCACAAAAAACCCCTAACCTTCCCCAAACTCTCGAACCATCCACGCCGTTAACCAACCGCGCCGCTCACTATTGACCTCGGACAACTCGCTGCGAATCGCGTGACCGCGCGAATAGCCACCCTTTCATTTTCGCGAGCGCGCGCTGACCCTCGCCGAGGCCATTGTACCCTACGTGCACATGCAGCTCAGCGCACACGCGCGCTATGCAGTCCTGCGCAAGCGATTTTTTCCCGCTCGATATGTTTATACTCGCGCTGGACGCGCGGGAAGATCGCGCTGATTAGGGCCTAATGCGCGTTCGAGGTGAGGGTTGGAAACAAAGGGGTCGACGACTTTTGCGTGGGTGTGTGGAGGTGGGTTTGGTCAGGGGATCACCTGTTGATGGTGGAGGGACGGCTGTGTGATTACTGGAAATGTTTGTTGTTCTGGATTCGCTTGGTTTCTTATTAGATCCACGCGAACGGTCGAAGGTGTCCATTATTTATCATTAAGAAATATGTTTGATCGCGTTTTCTTCAATAACGCATTTCTCGGTCTCCATTACACCAACATGTTTCCCGTGCCCGCAACATCGTTTTACGTATACTTGTGCGGTGTTATTTTACTTCTGCAATTACGCGGCGCGCTGCTCCTCTTCAAAGTATATCCGCTGCGAGGAAAAATGGCTCATAGCAACCTCAATCTCGCGTTTATGGAATGCACGCCCTAGCCGAGGCTCTCTTCTCTTTTCCTTCTTTGTCCTAACCATGCACATCCGCCAGCTCCTTCTTCGTACGCGCTTTCCTCCTCGTTTCTCGAAAATTTCGCTTCCACGAAATAAACTCAATAACAGGGATTAAGATAAGCGTTTGCACGTAAAATTCTATAGACGCGCACTCGCCCATACTCCTATAATTATGGTCAAAAACACTTTCCGTGCAACGAAGTAAGTACGTTCAATCGCACGAAAATTTCACGAAAATCTCCAGCCATAAACAAGGCCGATATCCATCCTGAACGTCAAGCTCAACGTCTGTAATATCGCACGAGCCAGCGTCAACGCGATGCCCCTCACGTATTTCATTACGCAGCTCCACCTATTTTGATTACACAGCTCCTCACGATCAACTCGCATATGTATATGCCTATATACACCCAGATATCTGTCTCCTGCCAAACTAGTTTTCCCCCTTGACATCCCGCTCATCCCTTTCTTTATCTGCCCGGAGCATCGTCCATCCTCGATCCCTTTTTTTCTCGCTGTGTGATCCTATGACTACACGGCCAGTCTATAATATTACCGGTTTTGCTCGGGGGGCCTTTCCCGTTTCTATGGGATTTTTTTTCTTCTTTGGCTGGAGTCTGGTCTAGTCGGTTGAGCGGGGAAGCGCGAGGTTTTAGAGACGGGAGCGGCTTTTCGAGATGAGAGAGGAGAGCTGGGAATGAAGAAAGTTATTATGGACTCTTGAGCGGCGAGGAATTTTATTGAGGACCGAGGAGTGTTTTAATCGGTTTTTACTGGGAACTAGTTTGTTTGCAGTGAGTTTATGTGGAAGTAATTGAGGAAGGCTTTGTATTGAGGCGGGGAAATTAAGGAAATCTAATGCTTTTTTTATTAATTAATTTTAGTGTCGTTTAAATGGTTTACTGTCTTCTTTATTAGCAATCAAATATAGATGTCGAAGATAAAATCTCTAGTTGATTAAAAGTATTTTGTTCAGCGAAATAGCTTCGTACAATTACGGAAAAATAATTAAATTTTCAAAAGCATGTAACCTTATAAGTACGATTAATCAATTAAATAAATGTACACCTGATTTGATTAAAATTCATTCCACTACATACTCAAACAAAAAACAGACACAAAACAATTTGCCTCCAATAAGTACCTTTAATAATTATAATTAACACACGCTCACATACAAAACGGCCATCCGTATAAAACAATGAGTTTTCGAGTCGATACGCTATACTACACGGCCAGAGTCACCATAACTGTGAGCACAAAAGAGCAAACAACGCGAAATGCACGCACGAGCCGACTTGGAGGTCGTAATATAAGAGTACGCCGAGCACGTAAATAATATTATGCAATGTATATATCGCCAGGGAAAAATCGGTGCCGGTAAAAATTGCGATCGCGTTAGCAATTTTCGATGTACAATATGTTTGTTCGTTTCATTGTACAATATAATAACAGAATGTTTTGTTAGATTTGTATTTTTAAGAATTATTTTTAAGAATATTCTTTTTTAATAAGAGTAAACAAAATTTAATATAGTTAACCGAACGTGATTACAATATTTTTAGTCAAGTTTTTATAGTCATAAAAATGGAAAATATTTATTATATTTGAATAAATCGTCAATTTAATTGAGTTTGAGGTTCTAACAAAAATGATACAATAAATTAGTCTCGTTGCTACAGTTAAGGGCCTGCATAATTTTCTACTCTAATCACGCAATTAAGACTGAAAAGTCACATAGAGAAAACTTCATTTCCTGTTTACTGTCGAAATTTTTCTCATAAATGAAATATGACACGATGGCATCACTCAGAATAAAATCTACTTTAATCGAGGCCCTACAGATTTCCATCAAATTACCAGATATTTTCTCACAATTAAAAATTTAATAAAAATAATATTATCTTCGTTCATTAATATTATCTTCGTTCATTAATATTATCTTCGTTTATTAATATTATCTTCGTTCATTAATATTATCTTCGTTCATTAATATTATCTTCATTCATTAATATAACTTTATCATCCCCCTACAACACACACCACACCCTCCTATAACTCCATCCCACCCAATCAAAAACTGCAACGAATCCAAAAATCAGCAAAGCAACGCCCCCACTATCACCAATCCACCATCCCGCCAACTCTCTCCCTTAACCCCAATCCACACCAACTACAATCCATCACCCATAACACGCGCGAAACATCGAAAAGCACGTCCGGGTGCAGCCTCAGCCCACAGACTCTTATACTCTCTCGTTTGCTTGCTTGCGTAACTCGCCGCGAGAAAAGGACCACGCAGAAGAAAAAGAGAGAGAGTGAAATCTCTATATAAGCTGCAGCAGGTGCCGCGTGCGCGCGTTTTCTCTTTCGCCTGGGATACAGCCGCGCCGAGAGCTCAGTCGGCTCACTTTCCCGTCGATGTGTGTGTATGCGCAAGCGGTTATATGCGCGCCGAGCGTATAGATGCCTTGGGTTATTGTGGCCTTTGGGAGGGGATATCGCGTGGGAATGCTTGGTTTTTAGCTTGGGCTTTTCAGGGTGATGGTGGGACGGTGATTGCGGGAGAGGGAAAGGTTTTTGCGGTGGTTTTCGCGATGCTTTCGTTACACTTTCTTTATACGATTGTTGGGAGCGATGGACGTATGAGTAGATTGTGTTTATGACAAGGCGTGTTTTTACTTTCCATTGCTCAATCGCATGTTCTTTAAAAAAATATGTTAGGTATTTATGCATTGTCGTATATACATTAATCATACCCAAAATCAATAAAACAATCTTTAAAAATAACATTACTCATCCATCTTCCAATACACATTCAATTACCACGCCACCTGCATCCGATCGCAATCAACCTCCCATATAAACAAAACAATGCATCCCCGCTCGCATTCGGTCACGGCCCATCAGCAAAACTATAACTAGGGGCCGCAGCGCTGCTCTAAGCGCATATTAATAAGAATAACAACCGTGAGGTCATCATTAATATTACCGAGGAGGCCTGCAGAGTTCCTTGTAAACATAGATGAGTGTCTACTTTATACTACAACATGAGCAAAGTGCATTAACGTAAAAATGTTATAGTGACTTACAAAAGGCTTGCGACACTCCATCGCGCACTTCGCATTCTCAACGAGGTGCATCATTCGATGAGCGAACGCTTTAATAGTTGCATTAGAGCGCTGAGGCCAATATTGATGAGGATGCACGCTGAGGTACTAGAAGGGAGATCGGCTTGAGATTTACGTGTGTGAGACAGAGGAATTCTGGAAAGTGTGATTCATTGCTGGATGTTTAATGGTTTTTTTATTACCTTTTAAGAGTTGTGTTTAAAAAAAAAATGTTAGTTATTTTATTACTTGCATAACCATACCCGTATACGGAAGCTTCTAAGCTTTTTAAGGATGCATTGCTAAACACGGTAAAAGGCAGGACTGTAAGTTTTTATCTTTTTCATGTCAAGTTTACATTTTTACTGTATGCGAGCTGGCATCTCAGCGAAATGCAACTAAACCTTTATTTAACGCATCTATAATTCAAGAAAGCAGCCTCGCAAATAGACCTATCCTAATGAGCAAATAATAGCTGCAAGCGCTCCTTGAAAAATTCTCTCTAATTCATAATATAACCAACGCTTATCACCTTAAATTTAATAATTCCCAACTTAACGAAAAACACTTCCGACGACTCACCAATAATCATCTTTAATAAAAATTAAACACCGTCAATCAACACCTACTATTGTCATAGATCCCACCCAGCAGCCTTCAACAAGTGCTCTCCGCGCTGCACCACCAACACACGTTGCATATACATGGCAGTTTCCGCGCGCGACCTTGCGCGAGATTTTTCCCGCGCCTTTTGCGCATCGCAGCCTCTCGCGTGCCTACATAATCACGGCGAATAATGACGCGACGCCGGCAAAGTGGGCCACATTCAGGCCCCCCATGGAATGACGTAGGTAGTCGGCGCACGCGTGCGTCGGGCTGTTTTAGCTTTGTTTGCGTCGTCTGCTGCAGCGAGGACACGCGGTAGGTGTGTTATCGTGTTCGTGTCTTCGGAAACGCGGATGGTGTAAGAGGCTTGTTTTTTTGAAAGAGCGTTTTTGTTACCGTTTAGTGAATACTTGATTATACCGTCTTTTCATTCATTAGTTTTAACGTTTTCTTTGAAACGTCGACGACGCTTCTAAAGTGTCCTTTTCGCGCTCGATTAGGCGAACACACCTTATGTGATTGGCTCAAAGCATTACGAGCGAGGTGTTACTTATTTTTTTCGTGCGCCTATTTACATGAGGCGTCCGTTGTCCGTAGCAATTTACCATCCCGTCGACATACCTCATAACTCACATAACTCGAGTTCTGCTTCAAAAACAACGAGCGGCTCACATATAATCAACTCGAAAAAATAATTTTCACCAACGATGCCCAAGTAGCAAGCCGCACCTAAAGTGAAGCGTTAAGCCTGCGGGGGCTCCAGTTAAGCCTGGTGCACACACGTATATAGTTATACAACCGTAGTTACAGAGAGCGGAGCAATTCCGTGAGTGAGCGTCACAGTCAGTGGGTCAAGATCGAAGAACCAGCGCGCAGCTGTATGCTGCTGTTTTTTTTCGTATTTACAAACGCGATCGCTTTCGTAACGAGAGTTAGGAATGCGTAATATTGGGAAGAAAGTTGTAGTGGGTTGAGTCTGAGCTGAGGGGTTTAAGAGATTATGTATGGTGTAAGTGCATTTTGGAAATGATGGCAGAGAGTTTGGATTGGGGGTCGAAGGAATTTCGGAGATTATTTCTTGATTACTGGTCTATATAGACGATTCAACAAGTGTTACTTTATTGAGAATTGATAGAGTCTATGGAATATATCTATTAATAGTCGATTCTGCATGGATAGAACTCATTCATGTATAAGAATTCGAACTTTGTATTTTACGGCTTATGAAAATAGTAGCGCCAGCTTTATCGTTAGGGAATTCGGATGATTTTATGTAGATCTTAGATCTCGGGGCATAAATATTTTACGAGTCTGAAATTTTTAACGTATTACTCACTTGTCCAACGGTATATGTTATTCGCTATGTCTCTGGGGATTTACCGATCTCTCGCCAGTTCAACCTGTTTTTCCGCTTTCTTTCTTATTAAATATATGACCATCTCTAGATCAGCTGATTCTTTGGTGATTATACTTTTTTCGCAGTACACAAAAGTGATTGGACAAAATAATTTACTAAGTAAGATTAATAAAAAACTATTCACATTAGATTTTCTATAAAATGTAATATCGAGCAACAAATTGTACAAAAGAAACGGTTTTTGATGAACAATTATAATTAAAATCAAGCATTACGTGTTGTATGATTCAATACGGTTAGGTATAAGTTCTATGAATTTTCATTTCGATTTTCACAAATTTTTCATATTTAAATATGACAATATATTTCCAAAATATTAAAACTCGATTAGAATCAAAGTTCTTCATGAAAGTCGCGCGCCCACATCGCGTATAATAAATTCATATCCCATTTCATTATCCTTCACACTTTCCCAAAACCCAAAAACTGCCACATTAACGCAACAATTTCAGCATGCACCCAATCAAATCTCTCCGCTCCGATTTCGAATCGACCGCTGCAACGCTCGCAAATAAAAACTCTTATTACCAAATAAAAAAAAAGAAACCGAAACCAGCACCGATAAAAGTGTAATAACGAAAGAATTTCGCTTTCGGCCGAGTTTCGAAACTCTCCTGCGCCTAGACGAGTTCCTAGACGCAGCGCGCGCCGAGTAAAAAAAACATGCGATCGAGTCCTTGACAAGGCCCTAACCCAGATTCGCCGCGAGGCACGCGAAGAATAATATAAATTACTGCTCGTACCAGGCTGCTTTACTTAGATAGAGCTAGTTTTGCAGGCAAAACACGCGCGGACGATGCTCGACGATTTTTTCATTTTCTTGCTGGCTTTATGTGCGGGAATACAGCATGACGAATTGCGTTTGCCGGAAGTTGAATGAATAATCAGAGGACTGGATGCTGGCGTATCGGTGATTCATGAAAAATTGATTGGATTTTTATATTCTGTTGTGTGAATTAATTTTGATCTGGAATTTTGGTCGGGGAATGTGAAAAATTAATTGGGATTGAAATGCAGATTTCATAAGAAATTTATAATGTCGCTTTATAAAAATTTTGAAGCGGTCAATTTAAATATAGTCGCTGAAAGTAAAGTCTTTGAATATTGCATTTTCATATACAGATGTCCACATATTTCGAAAGGCGTCCAAAGGGGCTAATAAAATAAATCGATATTATTGAAATATGATAATGTCCAAAATTACTTAATCATCCCAATTACGAATATTGAAATACTTTACGGTAAAGTACATATCTCAAATGTAAGAAGTATAGAAATTCTGTCTTTCGTTTTCGATTTGCAACGCAAGAGATCTTGACGGATGTTTATATCAACGTAACGATTACAAGATTACCTCTGTTTCATAGAACATATGAATCAGTCGTGCAAAATGAGCCACAATATAAATCTCTATTTATATATGTTAAATTAAAAAAAACTTTTAGTCTTTGTTGAATTTCCATAATCAATGGTATATAAATTCTGCAATCCTGATTCAATCATGATGCGGATTGGTATTATTATAGCGTTTAAATAATGGCTGAACAAGAAATTTTTATCAAACAAAGTAGCACCTCAGCTAGGATTCAACAAACAAGATCAATTACTGAAAAATCTATAGTAATGATCTAATTAGGGCAGCCGTTATTTGCTTTGCTAGATATGCAGAAATATTTTTAAACAAATGTAAAGAAACATAATCTAAAATCACAAAACTGACTCTTTCAAGCAAACCTTCAAAAATTGCTACAAAACCCACTGCAATCTCGACTTCAGCCACACATTACAAAACTACCCAACCCCACCAACTCCATCAACCTTCTATCCCTTTCAATTCTCAAACATCCAAACTGC
>JAPYZA010017539.1:0-11581 GCA_030522685.1 Eupelmus azureus
CTCGAGGGAAATGGTATGATGATGCCGATTGCCAGGTCAGAGCTTGTCCGAAGTGATATTGTTAGAGGACGCCAACGAAAGAGAGCGATTTCTCATTTCGCCGGCTACATATAATCTTCAACAGCGCTGGCCGTCTAAGCGGACCCGGGCGTAACCACTCACCAAACTGGGTCGATAATAATTCCTTATCGACCCCGCGCGAGACACTTTGCGCGCCAAATATAATTCGCACGTTACAAGTTTGAAGTAGCAATTTAATCATATAAAAGTTATGATTTTCTTCAATATATTATGCGAAATTGAATTCAAGTAGATGATCGTCTTAAAGATGCATTTTCAAAGATAAAATCTAGGCATCCTAAGACACCTCGTGTTTACTGAGCTGTAGCAGCCATACCTAAATGGATTACAGCGGTCTCAAGCGGCGAGTATCGTTACTAATAGCAGGCTAGGCTGTAAGGAGCTCTGCCCTTTTCATTTTCTTACTTTTCTGCTTGTAATAGTTGATAGATGATCCTTTGATTCTTAATCACACTGTTATTGTCATAAACGTCCTTTTTTTAATAAACGTTCTACTGCCAAGCTGTTAAAATGGTAAGTAATTTCCTTACTCTTTTTATAAGTTTCTTACAATTATTTCTGTTTGGTCCTCGTGAAGATGACTACTTACGTTTACCGTCCGTTTTCCACTCTATGAAAAAGATTATATCGCTTTTAAGTCAACTAAATTCAATACCTAAATAATGATAAAAGCTTTAGAATAATTTATTACATTTAGTTTTGGGCGATATTTAAATTATAAACGAAGTAAATTGACTTGGTGATAGAGCACGCGGACCGCGTGATGTCGGCGACAAGATCCACATCTTCCTAACCTTATATGGATATTGACTTACGCTATAGTTATCATCCGGCATGAATTTTTCTTGTTTTATTAGTCATATTGAAGTATTTGTTTAATTAATGTTGTTGAAATTGTCGAATTAATCTAGTAACGTCTGTAATTAACTAGTACATATCTTGTAACTGTAATTTGGTCATGAAATAATGGAAATGGTAAATAATTAGCAAAAAGATTAATTAGAAGTAGAAAGAAAAATTATGAAGCAGGAAATCTTTTAAAAAATTTATTGCTGTACATTAAATTAGTTTTGTTTACTTTTTTACCCTAGCAACCTCAAATCATTCTACTCAAAGAAGGCACAGACTCGTCTCAAGGCAAGCCGCAACTAATTTCCAACATAAATGCCTGCCAAACAGTCACTGAAGCTGTTCGCACCACTCTCGGCCCTCGTGGTATGGACAAATTGATTGTTGATCAAAATGGTAAAGGCACAATTTCCAATGATGGAGCTACAATTTTGAAACTTCTTGACATTGTTCATCCGGCTGCCAAAACCCTTGTCGACATTGCAAAGTCTCAGGATGCTGAAGTAAGAGAAAATATTTTTTAAATAAATTATTTAAAACTCGGATTAACATTAATATATGTATAGTCAATAGAAATTGTAGAAGATAAACAATTACTAATTTTTGTACCGAGAAAAGCATTTGCAACTATTAGACTGACATTTTTGATAAGATTCAAAATTGTCTCAAAAAGTTTCTACATTTTTTTCTCATAAAATACTATAAGAAAAATTCCATATCAGTAATGTAAGATATTTAACATGGAAAATAATACTTAATTTTCCATTCTTTATTATTTTAGATTGGAGATGGCACTACCAGTGTAGTTTTACTAGCAGGAGAGTTTCTGAAACAAGTCAAGCCTTTTATTGAAGAAGGAGTTCATCCTAGAATTATAATTAAAGCTTTCAGACGAGCAATTCAAATAGCTACAGATAAAATTAATGAGCTCAGTATTAAAATTGACAAGTCCGACCAACAAAAGACTCGCAGTACGTTGGAGGAATGTGCTGCCACAGCATTAAACTCAAAATTAATTCACCAGCAAAGGACATACTTTAGCAAAATGGTTGTTGATGCAGTACTCATGCTTGATGATCTTTTACCTTTGAATATGATTGGTATTAAAAAGGTAAGATTAATTAAAATGCAGGATTTTTTTTATTATCTAGTAAAATTTGAAGGAACAAAAGATTTTTAAAAAGATTATTATTTATTACTTTGTGATTATAAAATAATTGATTTTTCTATTAGGTCTCTGGAGGAGCCTTAGAAGATTCTATGCTTGTAGCTGGTGTTGCATTCAAAAAAACATTCTCTTATGCCGGTTTTGAAATGCAGCCGAAATCTTATTCACCATGTAAAATTGCATTGCTTAATATCGAACTAGAATTGAAAGCAGAGCGTGACAATGCGGAAGTTCGCGTAGACAATGTTGCTGAATATCAAAAAATTGTTGATGCTGAATGGAAAATTTTATATGATAAACTTGAAAAGATACATAAGAGTGGGGCAAATGTGGTTCTTTCAAAGTTACCCATAGGAGATGTTGCTACACAGTACTTTGCAGATAGAGATATGTTCTGTGCTGGTCGTGTTGTTGAGGAAGACCTTAAAAGAACCATGAAAGCTTGCGGTGGAGCTGTCATTACTACAGCTAATGACATTAGAGATAATGTCCTTGGTCATTGCGAACGTTTTGAAGAAAAACAAATTGGAGGAGAAAGATTCAATTTCTTTTCGGGTTGTCCTAATGCAAAAACTTGTACTTTCATCATTCGTGGTGGAGCTGATCAATTTTTGGAAGAAACGGAAAGATCTCTGCACGATGCTATTATGATTGTCAGGCGTATGATTAAAAATGATGCTGTAGTTGCTGGTGGAGGTGCTATTGAAATGGAGCTTTCTAGAACTTTGAGAGATTATTCTAGAACAATTGCTGGTAAAGAACAGCTCATTATCGGTGCAATTGCAAGGGCTCTGGAAATAATTCCAAGGTAAAATTTGTTTTATAGTATATTATGCCACACGGAAGGTAAAGAATTGGCGAGCCCATAGCATGCGTAAATTACCACCTGAGCCGAAGGCGAGGGTGGTAAATACGTGTTATGGGGTCGCCATTTTACTTCCTGAGTCGCATATGTTATTTTTTGCAACACCTAGGGTAAAAGTGCTACATTTAATTTTCTGCGCCGGGAGAAAATGTGGTACTTTTAGCCAAGGTATTGCAAAAAATACTTTTGTATTAAATTATTTATGTATCAGTTTCATAAATTCATTAATTTTAAAGAAAGTCTAATAATGCGTATTTTTGTTAAAATTCTAGTATCAATTATTTAATTATGAAAAAATGTGTTTTGGTCATTTAAAAGATAGTTCTTAATAATAGTTTTTGGTGAAAAAGAAAAATGGAAATAAGACTTAAATAAATGCACAATAATATTTTAGAATGTAAAACAGTATAATAAAATAAATCAATTTTTTTCAGGCAACTGTGTGATAATGCTGGCTTTGATGCTACCAACATTCTCAATAAACTTCGTCAAAAGCACCACTCAGGTAAATGTTGGTATGGAGTAGACATAAACAATGAAGATATTGCCGATAATTATGAAAGCTGCGTGTGGGAACCCGCAATAGTCAAGATCAATGCGTTGACCGCGGCTTGTGAAGCAGCGTGCCTCATTTTATCCGTTGACGAAACCATCAAAAGCCCGAAGAGTGGTGGTGGCGAGGTACCGCAAATGCCTGGTCGCGGCATGGGCAGGCCCATGTAATAACATGCGTACTTTTTTTTTACATTTGATCACTATATTGTCAAAGCTTTATTCGCTTTAAACGTGCATTTTCTACGAACATAAATAATACAAATAGTTGCGAGTTGGTTAAAGATTGTTTGAACTCTTTAAAGCCAACAAGAAAGTTTGCAAAATGAATAAATAACGAAGAATATCTCGTATAATTTCTACCTATAAAATATGAAATAAAAAAATGAGCGTCACAGTCGATTCATATTGCATGTGAATTTTGTAAAAAATAATGAACAAATTGAAAGTTTTATAAAAACACTCATCTCTTGTCACTGTTGTATACTTTAAACTTACAAATGTCATTTTTTCTAGAAAGATGATTTTCATTTGTACAGTATTGAATTCATAAATAATAAAAAATAATTTCAATCAATGTGCAACTTGATAAGCAATTATTTCTCTTGACACATAATTTCAGGATTTCCAAAATTGTAAACATAAAGATGAAGCATGAATTTTCACCATTTACCGTTATTTAAGTATTGATAAAAATTCTTTCAGCAAACTGAAAAAAAAAAGTATTAAAAAAGGTAATGGAGAATCAGTAAAGTTACGAGCCAGTGCGGCGAGCGTATAAGCAGTCGAGAGCACTGCGGGGTCAGCTCGCGCTCACGAAGAGAGCCAGAGAGGCGAGGAGAACTACGCCGTGGTCGCGCGGCGCAGGAGCGCGGAGTGCTCCGCGAGAGTGGGGGTCCGATCGGCTGTGGCGGCGGCGGTGGCGGCGGCGGCTACGTCACGGGGGGCTTGGGCGGGAGTGCGGAGAGCTCGCTGACTCGGCGAGTGTTGCTCGCGGCTTAGTACGCGTCGCGCTGCCTCGCCGGCACCTCAGAGTCGCTCCGCTCGCCCTGCAAGCACGGCCGCCGCTCTCTCCTCTCTCTCTCTCTCCTCTCTCTTTCCTCGCTCTTCTCTCGCTCCGTCTATCCTCTCTGCCTGTGTCTCTCGGCTCCGACTACTGCTGCTGCGTCTCAGGCGCGCGCGCAGAGAGAGTTTTTATTTCCGAGCCTGCCGCCACTCCGTCCAGGACGCATATACGCGCGAGTCTCCAACGAGACGACGTTTTCCTCCTTTCTCCGGAGACTGCGCCTCGCGCGCGCGCGCGCGCGTGTGTACAAGTGTGTGTTGATACAACTCTCGGCGAGCAGAAACGCAGAGCAGCAGCAGCCGCAACGCAGTTAGAGAGCGCTAAGAGGAAGGAGAGCCGCTCGCGGAAAATTCCAAAGTTGGCGCGCTATCGTCGGCCAGCAGCGTGCGTGTGTGCCTCTCTCTCTCTCTCTCTGCTCCGAGTGAGCGCGATAGCGAGTTTCTACACAGCAGCGAGGATCTATCTCCCGCTGGTGCGCGGGCCGCGCGGGCGGCACGTGATTCAAGGACAGCACGTGCTCCGCTCCACTCTCTCTCTCCCAGCCGCCCCTCGCGCGCGCGCGCAACTATGAGAAGCTGCGAGTACGGCTGCCCGCGGTAGTGGCCCGCGTGTTTACATTACACGGCCGCGAGAAGCACCGGCAGCAGCCTCAATTTGGACTGGGATCGAGCGAGAGCTGCCCGAGCCAACCGATACCAGGAGAGGGATAAAGTCAGCAGGTTAGATGATGGAGCCCATGGGGGGCGGGGGGCCCGGGGCCTTCGACCTCGAGAGCGGCTTCGAGCCCCAGACCAGGGCGCGCTCCAACACCTGGCCCTGCCCGCGGCCCGAGAGCTTCCAGCCCGACGGCTCGAAGGAGCCGGGCGCGGAGGCAGGGACGCCGCCCCAGCAGCAGGGCCTGGCCCAGGCGGCGGGCGGCCTCCTGCCCGTCAAGAAGAACTCGTCCAGGAGGAACGCCTGGGGCAATCTGAGCTACGCGGATCTGATTACGCAGGCTATCACCTCGGCGCCCGACAAGAGGCTCACCCTCTCGCAGATCTACGAGTGGATGGTCCAGAACGTGCCCTACTTCAAGGACAAGGGCGACAGTAACAGCAGCGCTGGCTGGAAGGTCGGTTTTCTTTTACTTTTTTACCTTTGCTTTATGAAAAATGTTAAAGTTGTCTTTGTACGTTTGGCTTCGGTGTAGAGATAGTCGTGATGTTTGGCGAAAGAGCGGGGACTCGAGGAGCTCATCTCGGCGAGGTTTATATTTGTATATCGAGCGAGGGAAGAGAGTCGTGTCGCCGGCGGCGCGTGTTTTTTCTTGACCTTTTGCTCGCGCGCAAGAGAGAGAGGAGCAAGTCTGAAAGTCCGCTCGCGCGCAGTTAAACTTAGTCACGGCTAGCTGCCCGGGAAAATCCCGAATTCCTCGCAGTCTAGAGTCCCGATTGCGGAATGAAAATACATCAACTTTCCAACCGCCTGTTTTTTCCACGCGCTCCCGTCGGATTTTATTAACACTTATGTAAACGCAGTGTTTATGTCATTAGCTCGGCGCGCCATTCAGGTGGGATCGAGCGAACGTTGAGCAAGCGTCGTAGTAGTCGACTAGTGTTTAGTGGAAGAATGATAAATCAAAGCTTTTGCCGTTAGGGCGCGAAAATATGTTAAAATACGGTAGGCACGCGGGGGCCGGCGTATGCTCGTAAAAAGAAGCAGCGAGGAGGAGAAAGAGAGAGGGAGAGGCTGCATGCACGTAACTGCGTGTATATATAAATAAATGCGCGGGACTCGCGTGCTCGTCTGTGTGTACCGAGCTGCCACGTGCCTGGCCTTTCGTATTAACTCGCGCGCTCTCTGGACTGAAAAAAGCCCGTCTTCTCGCGTATAATTCGGTTATCGTTATGTTTAAGCGTCTGTCGATTGACTCGAGAGTTATAAAACTGTTGAAACAAACATCTTTTCCCCACAGTCTGTTAAGTAACACAAAAACAGAGAGCGTCTGTTTTGGTCAAAGCCCGCTCCTTTGGAGTAAAATACGCAGGTGCAGGTAGCGCGCGCTTGAAAAATCGGTAGAGCGCGCGCAGGCGATAGTAGGGCAGCAGCGGCAGAGAGCTCCAGCAGCAGCAGCGCATGTGCACACTCGTGCGCGATATTTTGAAATCGGATCTATATACGTACACTCGCACGCCTAAAGCCGCACACACAAAGAGGCAAGGTATACATACGCAGAAGAAGAAGGCGAGCTCGTCGCGTATATAGCCATTCTAACGTAACATTATCGCGCGGGGGCCTTGCAGAAGGGTAACCCAAGCCCTCGGCCGCGCACTAATCGCGCGGAAGACGCTACGGGGATTTTTCTCACAGCAGCGCGCTCTCTGGTGAATACGTGGCCGCCGCCAGAGAGACCGGTTTTCGAGAGAGCCGATTCGGCGGCCGGCGCGCGTGTATAACTGTATACGGCGCGCGGCGCAAGAAAAAAGAGAGAGAGAGAGAGAGAGACGCAGGGGCAGCGGAGCTCGGCGAATTCATTCGCGATTTCTCTCGTGGAATTCGAGACCGGCGCGCGACGCGTATACACTTTACTTCCCTTTCTCTGGCAACGCTTTACCGTACGGACTCGGTTTTTCGTCGCCGCGGCGGCGTTCCTCCTTTTTTTTTCTCCTCCTCTTCTTCTTCTGTGAGAGAGCTCTGCGCGCGTGTCGCGCTCTCCTCTCACTTTTTCGATCTTTGCACCAAGCGGAGAGACTCGTGAGCTGGCACACAGACGGGCACGCACACTTGGAGCAGCCCCGGAGTGAAAGACGAATTTCAAGGCCGAATTTGCATTGGAATTCACGCGCGAGCGCGCGCGCAACCGCCATTATGTATATAGATATATGCGTCGATGTGTATTGGTAACTTTCCGCCAAGAGAGCGAGAGAGCCGTAACTCGCGGCAATTTCAAGTGCAGTCGCTCGGCGGAGGAGCCGAAGAAAATTGACCGATTTTTCTCGACACGACCGATGATTACAATAATTTTCGGACTAAAGTCAGCGATTTATTGTTGGATAAAATTTTACGTCGCATGGGTACTATAAAAATATTTGTTATATCTTAATGTTTGACGAATAACCCTTTAGTAATAAACATAAATGGAGACACGGTTAAAGCTAAAAAAATGATCGGCAACGACGTGCCCTACAATCGTATACCAACGTCTCTAGAACTCCAACACTTTTGTCTTATCTTGCTCATTTATATATCTGCATTATCGAAGATCAAAGAGCCAAGAAAAAAAACTAATAATCGATATAAATTTATCTAACCGTCGCCTTATCTAAAACCCTGGCAAAAGAATCCTATCAACTCCAACGCGCCCGCAAGATAAAAAAAACACTAGATAACCAATTTTCGAAAACCCCTAGCGTCGCGTCCAACGCTCATATTTCAAAAAGGCCGTCGCATCCGTCAACGACGAAAATTTGAAAAATCGTCTCCTTCGGCCCGCTCCTAGCCACGCACGGAATAAGCCAGAGAGTTCCGCATGCAAGCCGAGAGGCGGCGGGTATTTTTGAAGAAAAGCTATCTCATCGCCAGGGCCTTGACTTTGGGTGTAGCTATCCAAGGCGCGGCGCACGCAAAGCGAGAAAAGCGATTTTTCCGCGAGCGCGACACGCGAGAAATCGTATAGCGCGCAAGGCCGCCTGCACGCAAGTCAAGGATATACACATCATAGGTGTGTGTGTGTGTGTGTCCCTCCTAATGCGAGCCAGATCCCTGGGAGCTCGCCGTGTAATGTAGCGCTTTGGTTAGAGGTAATCCCTTCGATTTCGGAGCCTATGCCTGATATATTGAATAGCTGCCTACGCTACTTTTTTCTTTTCTTTTTTAGCTGCGTCCAGAACTTTGTGCGGCTGGCTTTTCATAAACAAGTTTTTTGGCATTAATTGGCGAACTTTTTAAGCGATTCGCTGTGTCATCGCTTCCTCGTTAAAGCTCGTGTTTAATAACGGATAGTTACACGCTCTAAGCGCGAAAAGACGTTGTAAACACTAATATAGCTAATAGTGAAAGTGTCAATATGTTATAAATCGAGATTACAAGTATAAAAAAATATTTCAGCCGCTCTTTCTGATTTAATTAAACATATTGAATTCCAGACGATTGCGAGCGTGACGTAACCATCCTTGACTTTTCTTCTGCTAGCGATGAACGCTCGCATGCACACACGCGTGTATACACATACATAGCCAACCTGCCCGCATTGATATCTATTTAAGCTTATGCAAATTCCCAGTTAATTCGCAGAAGCTGCAGTGCTGTAGCAGCGCCCGTTTCCGCACTCTGCAGTCCCACGACGCTACATCCTTATATACTGCGCAGCAGTCTGCAAGACGATATATAAATTCTCGGATGCCGAGCGCGGAGAAAAAAAAGATTGTATATACCACGAAGGTGCGTTACACGCGCGCGACATTCTGGCCGCGCGTTTTCAGAGAGCCGAGGCATGCGCCGCGCGTGCGGGCATAAAAACGAAAGGGGCGAGGGGACGTCTTAGAGGTGCAGGCACGTGCGGCACAAGTGCACGGCTGTACTTATCGGTCAGACACACGCCGCGAGAGACGTTGGGTCAACCGAGCGCGCGTGTGTATATATACATGTATAGAGTGATACACGCAGAGAGGCACGTGGAGGAGCGCAGTGTATACGTAAATTCGCGGCGGTACATTTGGATTTGATCGAATCCGATCCCCGGATTCGAGGCAATGACCTCGCGTGCCATTTATCCCTTCTCCGCGGCCTGCCCACGGAGAGCGCTTCTCCTCCTCTCTCTTCGTTTCGCTCACTTTCCTTCCCTTTTTGCTCTCTCTTTCTCTCTCTCTCCGGAGAGTCCAGCTCGCGCGCGGGAAAGCAGCGACTGCAGGAGCCGCGCGCCTCGAAAGGAGCAGAGTAAGAGGCTGCAGCGCGGCGCGCTTGCTGCACTTTTTTTTCAAGCTTTCTCGTACTCCGAGCGCACGTGCGCGGCTTGCTTCTGACCTTGCCTCTCTCTCTCTGCTCCTTTATCTTTATTGCTCGGCCGCTCGCTGCGCGTGTGTATATCCTTCCTCCTGCTTTTTTCTCTTTGCTTTCCGAAATGCCTTTTTGGAAGAAGGACAGCGGCCTCTATACCGTTAACGAACGGCCTCCTCGCTCGCATTGACGCACTCGGGGAATTTTTAATCCCGTCTTTTTCGTCGGCGCGCAATTTGCTGCAGCTGTAAAATTAACAAACGATTTTTCCCCCCGGCTTCTTAATGAGCATTCGAGAAGTCAAAACAAAACAGCCACCAAAAAAACAGGGAAATCCCGTTTTTTCAACACTAGCTAGACTACCGCCTTGGAGCATCGTCTAGCCAGCTGTACTCTCGAGTGTATCCCAGTCCACGTTTTCAAGTTAATCTCGCGGAATAGCTCATGCGCGCGCCCGCGCGCCTGTTGGCAAAGAGCAGAGCGCGCACACTGGCTACGTAACGAGCAACAGGTTGTTGTTCCCTCTCTCTTCTGTTTTCCCTTGCGCCTCGGCGCGCTCTATCTCTCTCCCCGCGCGCCTGTCTTTGCCCGGCTGCTACTACTACTGCAACCATTACTACTACTACTACTACTCCCCCCCCCCCTCCCCCCGTTCTAGCGTGCTCAATTCCAGTAGCAGCGGCAGCAACAGAAACCGCAATTCTCCGGGCGAGCATGCAGCCCCACCGCAACGTTGAATTACCCTTTTTGCGCCGGCGTAGGGCCGTACTTGAGCGCGCCGGCTCGGAGAGAAGAGGCTACCTGTAGGCACCTCGCTGCGCGATGCAGGACAGTAAACTTTTTTTGCGACGAGAGGAGAGCACTGGCCGGAGAAGGACGATTAAAAATCCTCGGCTGTTTTTTCGTTGTTTAGGTGTGGAAATATTTTTTATTGTTGTGTTTATTGGAGGTTCGAGACTATTTGGAGCAGGAGGTTCGGAGGGTAATTAAAGTAATTATCTCATTGCAAATAATCGCGCGGCGGGATTAAAATGCTTTCGAAATCTCTGTGCTTTGCTAGCATCGCGATTAATCTAATGAATCTTAATGAGTATTAAATGAACGCTTTATTTTCCCAAGCATTCGTATACAGTGAAAATAATCTGCGAATAAGCAGAGCGATAAAATGAAATATCTTTGTGTTAAAGGTCAAAATCGATAACCCAATAACTGAATTATCAAAGGGTACATAAGCGTTTTTTTCCAGCGCCACTTTTTCCTGCCTATACAAGCCACAGTCTCTCCCCGCCAATGCAACCTCTGCCGGCAGCTCTAATGCAAACAAGCCGCTGTATTAGCGCAAGTGTCTCTCCGGCCGCGAGTTTGACAATTATTTTTTCTTATCTCCTGGAAAGAATATCGATTAGTGCCGCTCCGCTTCTCGCTGCACGACGAGGAAAATATAAAGAATTTTTATTTTTCCACAGCCAAGCAAGCTCCGTATACCGTCACTATACACACGAGACTCGCGGGCATTTCGGGGGCTGTTTATGTATCGGCGAGTATAGGTAGAGCGGCGGCGGCGGAGCGCGACAGGAGAGCCGAGAAAGGTAAACACACGGCGCTGCTCGCGCGCCGCCGCGTAGCCGAGCACGTGGCGCGGCCACATTTCTCCTCGCGCTGGCGCGCTCCTCTCGCCAGCGACGCAATATATACGTCAGAGCGTGCCGCACGAATTTCCCTTGGCCGCTGACGTCAGCACCACGGCGCAGACTCTCTCGCTGGCTGGTCGATGTATATAAGAAGCACACTCGAGACCTCGCCCCCTGGTTTCTGTATAGTTAGGTTCTGGAGTTGAGCGTGTAAAAGTTAAGAGAGAGGCTTTGCTGATGGGGAAAAGCTTGGGTTTAATTAAGTGTGGACTACCGCGCGCGGCTCGAGGCTGCCTCTTGGTGTGCCCAAGACCAATTGACAGTTACTCCAGTTTTTCTTTTCACTCGAGCGCGCCGCGGAGCGTATTTGAATGGCTGAGAGAGAAAGAGAGAGA